>WSFP011516985.1:0-12737 GCA_009831015.1 Picea engelmannii | reverse complement strand
CTTTACTACAACACTAAGTGCTTTTGGAATTGAGCATACACAGTGCGCAGCTATCTTTGAAACAAAAGACTTCCCTGGGTTGATAATTTATGTTTCACTTGGTTGTTTGAAATTAATTAAGCAATTATAGTGACCAACAGTCACCAGCTAGGACAGAGGTATGCATGTTTCAACTTTAAAACCTAGATGGTACGTTCTATTAGCCATTGTCAAATAGTTCGTTACCTGTGAGGGTAGATATGGTTTGGTTTTCTTATATTACCTGCGGTTGCTCATGAGTTTTATCGATTTTCCCCTAAACATGCCCTATTTTCTCCTTCGAAGCTTATACAAAATGGAAAAGAGTTTTAAAAGGCAGAAATCTGATTCCAGCCTGTTCCACCATTGTTTGATCAAGATTATTATTGTTCATCAGTTGAAGTTAAATGGTGATTGTTGGGATGCCTTCCTGTTAAGAAATGGTTTTGCTAGCAGTGAAATAGGATAGGTTGACAAGTTTGTCATCACAGAAAACCTCATCGAGCCTACCATCCCTCCTCCTTCACTCTTGCCCTGTGTGGAACCCTCGACCTATCCGGACACTACCCAACCCGACACTCTACCAGATTCGTATCCCAAAGGTGGTGGTAAGTCTGTTAAAAAATCCGCAAAGAAAAAGTGTAAAGGTAATATTGATATCAATTATAAGGGTAAAAGGGCCGCACGTTGGGTTTCATGATGTGCCCGAAATAAACCTAAGCCCTGTACAGACCAAAACTCAATTGTGTTAAGTGAGGATTCTGATTCGGAAAATGAACGGTTTCTAACTGAAGAATATCCATATTCATATGGACTTTGCTCTGGTAAACCCTATGATTATGTGACAAACCTTCCACCGTGTCTTAAAGACAACCTCGATTTCCCTGGAATCAAACTCAAAAGTGAACCTACAGGTCAAATGGAAAATTCCCCACCTGTTCATACCATCACTACTAATACACATTCTATTCAGCCGCAATGCAATGAATGTCAGTCATGGCTCGATAGGTATTACAGAGACATGCCTTTACTTCAGTCTCGAATCAAATCCTTGGAAAACCAGGTGAATTTTCTAATGAAAGATAATGGAATACTACAATTTGTAGCCCAAACCAATGATAAACGACAAAAAAACCACAGGGTCTGTTGTTTTTAAGAACATGGAAGCAACGACTTCCATTGTGAATTCAAAGATTGCTTGATAAAGTCAAATTCCTTAATCTGAGGTATGAATGTTTAAAAATAAATTTAGGATGATTTTATTATTTTTTAAATTAGGGCGCATGATTTGTTTCCAAAGATTACATCTAGTCTGTTTTGATTGATTCAATAAAATACGATTCTAGTTATAATTATAACTAGCTACAAAATCGTGAGATTCTGTAGCTAGTTACTCAAATTCGAATTTCCTGTTTTTATAACCAAAAATGCAATCTGAAATCCTTTATTCTCATATGTTTTTAAGTACATATGATTTCTAAAGAAGATTTGAACCACTGGTGGCATCTCTCAGCATGTTATTTCTTTATGTTGTTTTAGAATAGGTTGTTAGTTTTGATATCAAGTAGAATCTGGGAGGTTGCATCCCCCACAATTTTTGGAACAAATTAGATGATATCCACAGGAAATGTTTTGATCCTGTAACCTATATAAATGTATTGTTTTGTAAACTAAAGACCATTGCTGCTTGGGAGCAGAAACTATGGATTTATGATTGACAGACTTGAATGGAAGTTGATGTTGGTACGGCTTTAGCTTCGATATATCGTATTTTTGTTCAAGTTTTTGGTCATTTTGATTTGTAATTAAATTGTGACTACTATAGATATCATGATTTATTACAGATTGATGTGATGGAATTTATATGATGTTCGTGTTTTATGTCTCTCATATTATATACAGCAATTACTCTGTTCAAATTTGATGATTAGAAGGTTAATCTTCGTTATTCAATGAGCAGTTATATACAAATTTCTACAGTCAGATTTATCTTAATGTGATCATTTGTAAAATCATAAAATTGTTGTTACTACTTCTCTTATATGTTCTATCATTAGCATTCACTCATTACTACTTCGCGTTTACGAGAAGCATTTGGAAAATCTGTTGCAGTTTACTCCATCAAACAACAAAATTGGATAATGTACACAGGACGAATAGGAGATGTGATTACAGGTCAGTTTGTTAATATAGAAAGTTCCTGTAGTCTAAACACATTCTACTATTACTCTCTGTTTTCAATTAGACAATTAGCTATTTCATTTCTTGTTTATAAAAGTTATAAAAAATTCAAAAAGATTGAATGATAGTTTTGCTGTCATAAATCAATCCATACTTGAGTTTCGCAGATTTAGATTAAAATTTGCATTTTGTAAATATTATACATATATTAGGGATATAATCCTATAGATATATTATAGAGCTATTTTATAAATATTAGTTAGTGAACTGTAAGTATATTGTAGATTTGTATATAGTTTTCAGTTAGTGTTTTTCATTAACTTAGTTTCTTCAGTTTTGTTTTTTCACTTTCTTAGGACTTAAATCGGCCAACGGAGCCGCTAAACCCGTCGGAGTGGATTAATCCAAATGACTTGGGTTAAGTATTGAAGCCCAGACCGGATTCACTCCTCCAGTTGACGAGCAGTCAATTTTGCCCGTTAACAAATGGCGTTAGAAGGAGGGCCTAAAAATTATTAATGGCACGAGGTGGTCATAAGACTCCTCCACCACCTACCTGCTCACCTATAGTGACTAGAAGTCATTCAAATGAAAACATTGTCCCTCAAACAACAACCATGTCAAACGACGATCTACGGATCACATTTGAACCGGTAACTCCAAATCCTACAGGTGGTGACATACAAGAGATTGTCCGCCAATCTCTCATAAGAACACACAGTGCCTTCGCCCGTTTAAGACAACCAAACCGACCTTTGGACCAACCATTAGACTTCTCTGATATCAGAGAACAAATTGGAGGCACTGACCTCACTTTAAACCCTACAGATCTAATCCTCACTCCTGCAGTAGGAGGATCTGGTATACCACCATCCCCACCTCCTTCATCCCCTTCTTCTTCTGGAGAATAGTCCTCTGACGAAGGCAATTCCTCATCCCAACCTTCGAAACCACCCACACCTATGGACAACCAGAACAATCCTGCCAGACCCTGGCTCAACCAAGATGCAGTGGCCATACCTGGGCCTCAACATCCCTTACCAAAACACTTGGAGAAATGGCTCCCTAAATTTGACCCGGACTCTAAACAGATCGCCGAAGATCACATCAAAAAGTTTATGTTAGCCATTAGACTCTGTAGTGTTGAGCACAAAGATGTAGTCTATAGATTTTTTCCCTATACCTTTGAGGGAAATGCCTCTACTTGGTACTTTTCCCAACAACCCCACACCATCATGTCATGGGAGAAGTTTGAATCCTGTTTTCTTGAGAAGTTCGGAGATGACAAGTCTCTAGAAGTTCTAGTCATGGAGATTTCTAGTTTAAGAATGAATCCCAAAGAAAAGATCAAAGACTTTAATCAAAGATTCTTAACACTAAAGAACCAAATCCATATGAATTCGATGCCTTCCGAGAATCTTATCATGGCATATTATACGAAAGCCTTACATCAAAGCATAGCCATTTGGGTAAAGAGATCTAAGAAAGCCATGTTGTTAGAAGCCTTCAAAGATGCCAGTCAGATCGAGAAAGACATCCTCAGCTTAAAAGACACTACTAGCAATGAAATAGAGACTAGTTCATCTTCCAAAAAGAAAATCGAAATCCTCCCTAGACCTTCCCAAAACAAAGCACAACCAGAAAGCTCATTTTTAGAAAACTTACAGAAAGTCGTTCAAAAACTGTCCAATCAAGTTATAGATTTGAAAAGGATGGTTGAAGAAGCTTCTTCGAGAAAAGGGCCTTACAAACTCCCGTTTAGGAAGTCTTTTCCCACCAACGGACCTAATTCAAATACTGAAGGCCTAAATCTAGAAAGCCTGCAATTCGCTATTCAAACGATTCTAGAAGCACAAGATAACTTGATGCCTCCTGAGATCCCTGATGAAGTAGCTGAACAAGAGAGAGTAGAAGAATATGAATCGTCTTAAAACATTTTTGGACATTTCTCAGATAGTATTTTTCAAGCTAATTTCGAAACAGTACATCCTTACAATACTAGGAGTAAAACAACAAACAAGCCTACTTCTGAAATCACTACGACTTTGCCCCCAAAACAGTCTAAACCAACTGAGACTAAACAAAATTATGTAAAACCAAGCTTATATTATGATTTGGTTGAAGATCTAAAAAAGTTAAGGGCTAATATTTATGTTTATGAATTATTAAAATTCTCGTTTCTTCTACAAAAAATGCTACAGAATATTGCAGAAAACAATAAAAATGGAAATCCAAGCAGTAACAAAGGTTTTTAGAACAACCCCAAAATCCTCAGAAGGCCTCCAAGACTACTTTTGATTCTCATGAGAAAAGAGACCTTCCTGTAAATAATGTAACAAATGTAGATAAATTAGTTTTAGAGGCTGCGAGTAAAAAGCAACAAGCTTCCACCATTAGTACTCGCAGAAATGTCCCTCCATTTTTGTTAACTTTTGAAATCTTCAATAGGAACGTGCACAACTGTATGGTAGATACAGGAGCGTTAGCTAAAGTAATGCCATGGTATGTGTGCCAGAAGATTAATGCTGAAGTTCAACCATCCACCTTGAAGATCATCCATCTTGATCGAACTAGTGTTAAAGTTATAGGCGAATTGAGAAATGTGCTTATAAGATTGTCATCTAACCCTAAAGTTCATCAAGTGATTGATATTATTGTCATAGATATCCCAGAAGTTTATGGTTTGTTTTTAAACAGAGACTGGTCAGAATAGCTACACAACTATTTTGCGATGGATTGGTCTCACTTGTGGCTGCCCGAGAATGGAAAGCCCAACATAATCAAGGTAAATCGTGAACGCTACCTAAAGTTCACAGTGACAGATTTAAATGATCCCAATGAACCATTTACACCTTCTACCGATTCACCCGAAATACAAGGGATGGATACCTTTTTCGACAATTTCATGGCCAAAACTTCCGCTATCACTAATCCAGAACAACAATCTGAAATTTTGACATATATGCAGCCAACAGCTTCTACCTAATGGTCACATGTACCCAACAAAAATCAAATATGGTCTCTTTACTTTGACGGGTCAAAATCCAAGGAAGGAGCTGGTGCAGGCTGCATGATTATTGATCCAGTAGGTAACAAAACCCTGATTGCATGCAGGTTAGAGTTTGAATGTACAAACAACACAATATAATATGAGGCTTTATTGAAAGGCCTCAGGAAAGCATTAGATATGAATGTTCAAAATTTGATTGTCTTTGGCAATTCGGAAATTGTGGTTAGACAGGTAAAAAATTCTATCCTTTGTTTATCTCCGCACCTTAAAAGCTACCAATCTGAGGTATGGGATCTGATGAATAAGTTTTCTGCATTTAACATAAATTCTATTCCTAGATTGAATAATTCGGAGGCTGACTTGTTAGCTAATGTAGCTTTGAAACTCTTTCCTGCAGAAGGCTTATCTCCAAATGCATTCTCCATCGAACTGTTGTTCAGACCATCCGTCCCCGACAACATCACGAATTGGAGAGTCTTCGATGACGATCAACAGATTATAAGATTCCTGCATATGGAAGAAACTTTCCAGGGCACAGTAATCGATGAAGGTACTCATGACAAAAATATTCGTGACTTCATGGTAATACCAAATCCGAGATCTCCTGAATCTTCATTAGACATGGTAAATTCTATCCCTAAATTTGCAGTTAGATTAGAAAAATTTTATGATCTTCAGGACAAGTTCAAACTGTAAAACGAATAGTTCCTCTTTAACGCATGAAAAAGTAAACTTGGGAACTAAAGACAATCCACAGTGCATTAATTTAGGGGTGGGATGTTCTGAACAAGAAAAAGAAGCATTTATTAAATTGTTTAAGGAATTCAAAGATGTTTTTGCTTGGACATACGACAACCTAAGAACCTTTGATCCTAATATCATACAACACGTTATTCCTATGAAACTCCAAACCCAACCTTTTCAACAAAAGTTAACGAAACTGCATCCAAAACTTGAACCTACTGTCAAGAAGGAATTAAATAAACTTCTGAATGCTAAGATAATCTTCCCAGTTAGGAACACGTAATGGATCTCTAATCTTGTCCCTGTCCAGAAGAAGAGTGGTGAAATTCGACTATATGTCGATTTCCAAAATCTTAATCGAGCATATGATAAAGACAACTACCCTGTCCCACCCATAGAACATATCCTACAACAAGTATATGGTTCTGAAAGATTATCCTTATTGGATGGTTTTTCAGGGTATAACCAAGTCCTGATGTCCCCTCTAGATCAACTTAAAACCACCTTCCACACTCCATGGGGCACCTATGCTTATAGGAAAATTCCCTTTGGACTCATAAATGCTGGTGCCACTTTCCAGAGAGTGATGGACATCGCTTTCCGAGGCTTAATTAATCAATCTGTCGTAGTTTACCTAGATGACGCCACTGTCTTCTCAAAAAACAAAGCAGATCATCTAGCTCATTTAAGATCTGTTCTACAGGGACGTTGTAAGTACGACATTTCTTTGAATCCTAAAAAATCTATCTTAGCAGTAGAACAAGGTAAGCTCTTAGGATTTATTGTATCAAGCGAAGGGATGATTATCGACCCTGAAAGAACTCAATTCATTTCGAAACTTCCCCCTCCCTCATCAAAAAAGTCTATGCAATCTTTCTTAGGTCAGATAAACTTTGTCAGGAGATTCGTCCCCAATTTTTTAGAAATGGTGAGACCATTACAAAACCTAATAAAAAAGGACATACAATACCATTGGGGACCTTTAGAAAACCAGGCTTTTAATTCAATAAAAAAGGCCATAATAGACGCTCCTTCTCTAATGAGCCCCGAATTTTCACAAGACTTCACTCTCTACACATTTTCTTCTGACCGCTCTTATGCCGATGTCCTAACTCAAAAGAACACTGAAAATAATGAAGTCCTGATTTCCTTTATTAGCTCATCCTTCAAAGGCGCAGAACTTAATTACCCAGCAGTAGATCAACAAGCCTATGCTATTTTTAAAGAAGTAAATCACTTCTGATCTTATCTTTTGAAATCTAGGACGAAAATCATTGTCCCTTACCCGACCGTCAAAAAACTGTTAGTACAGAAAGAACTAGGCGAAAAGAGGGCAAACCGGGTCACATCCTTGCAAGATTATGACATAGAAATCACCCCAGCACAAATAGTGAGAGGACAAGGGTTATGCAAGTTAGTCGCTGACTCATTTGCAGGACAACAAGAGAAAAATGATATGTCCGATCCAGGACATCATTACCAAAATTTAATCTGCTGTGCACAAAACCCTGTTAGTCCCTGGTATGATGATATAAAATTTTGTCTTGAACATGGGTCAGCTCCTCGTCACATGGATCCCACAAAAATAAGAGCGAAAAGATTAAAATCTACTTCCTTTCAGTTGATTAATGGTATTATGTTTCGTCAAAATTTTGATGGAGTACTAATGCGCTGTCTTGAGAAAGATGAAGCAGAAAAGGTCTTATTGGAATTGCACACAAGAGAAGCTGGTGGGAATTTTGGTGGAGATACCACTGCCCATAAAGTATTAAGAGCAGGTTACTACTGGCCCACACTTTTTAAAGATGCTCATACTTTGTGTCGCAAGTGTGTAATTTGTCAAAAAGCATCCGGACGGATACAGAAATTAGCCTTCCCTCTGTAGCCCGTTTCAGTAGACTCCCCTTTTCAGTTGTGGGGTCTTGATATTATAGGCCCGATCAATCCGTCATCCTCACAACAACATAATTTTATCATAACAGCCACGGATTACTTCACCAGGTGGTCTGAAGCTGCCCCATTAAAAGCTGTAAATACCTGTCAGGTAAGAGCCTTTTTGAATTCAAATATTATTACTCGTTTTGGTATCCCTGACTGCCTGGTATTTGATAACACTTCCTATTTTTCGTCTCTTGAGATGAGTGATTTCACTCGAGAAAAATGAATTAAACTAAAATATTCTGCCAACTATTACCCTCAAGGCAATGGATTGGCAGAATCCACTAATAAAAATCTGATCAAAATTATCAAGAGAACGGTATCTGAAAACCATAAAAAATGGCATAATGCATTGTTAAACACAATCTGGGCTGATAGAGTGACTCCAAAAACTATTGTGGGTAACTCACCCTTCTTTCTCATTTACAGCATAGAGGCAATTCTTCCACCACATATTCTCCTTCCCTCTCTGCAGCTATCGCAGAAAATACAAGAAGAGGACTGTCCCCCTTTGGAGAACCGAATTAACGCTTTGATAAAATTAGAAGAAGTGAGGTCTCAAGCAAAATAGAAATTGTATCAAAATCAACTCGTTGTTAAAAGCTAGTTTGATTCCAATTCTACCTCTGACAGAAATTTTGAGGTAGGTGACCTTGTCCTAAAATGGAACAAACCACATGAGGGAAAAGGTGAGCATACAAAATTTTAGAACTTGTGGCTAGGACCATTCTTGATTGCTGAGAAATTGGGTCCCAACTCCTTCCAATTATAGAATCTAGAGGGATAGCCAGACACCTATCCGGTGAATGGCCAAGCTCTAAAAAGGTATTTCACCTTATGACAATCCTGTGTACATTGTGTAAATATTTTTGTTTTGCTTGCTTTTCGTTTTTCTTTGTTTTTTTTCTTTGATTCTTCCCTTATGCTTACTAGTTTTTATTTTGAAACACACATATATGCATCATGAACTGTTTCAGACAAAGAGAACAGAAAAATTTCTCTTCTAAAATGACTACGGAATATTGTTAAAACATCAATTATGATATTTTTCTAAAGTTTGCAGCCATGTTAAAAAAAGCTTGTTGTTTGTAAAGTGTTTCTTGATTTCAATCTGTAACTAAATCTTTTCACGATCATCCATAAAAATTTATTCTTACGCTGTCCCTGTTCCTTAAGAGAACAACTCAGAGATGTCTCCCCGCCATCAAAAGTTGGTTTATTAACAAACTATCTCTAGATCTTAATGAAGGACAGTTAAAAAATTCTCTCAAGGTATGTAATTTATTAAAATATGTCCAAACTATCAGGATTTTCAGCATCACCCCGCTCAATTAAATATCTTTAAAACTAAATAAATCTTCAAAGAGCTGTGGGAAGTGCTTGTAAACCCGCCAGGATACTGAACAGGTCTGATAGCAGTGGGTAAATACATGCATGACACCAAGATAACTTCGCTGGGGTACTGAACAGGCCCGATGGCAGCGAAGCAATGTCAGGTATATGAAAATTCTCAGATATAGAATCTGTTGACCTTAAATGTCCTTCATTCTGATCTGGAACTTCTTGGCAGGATACAGATATCAGAGTGGGTTAAATGTCACCCCTGTCGAGGCTATGGATGCCTGCTAGAAGCAGCGGCTCTATCAATAGTATTGACGATTTTAACCTTAACATCGTGACTCTCTTTTGTCAAGATTGTCATCAGTTTTCGTCTTTTAAAATAACAAGCAATCTAAAACTGGAATTTTTTATGATTGATAATGATGTTCAAACAGTTTCTTGGTTGTTTTCGAGTTGAATTTTTTCTGATTATCCTAATCTGGACTTGTTCGTTTGGCAGAGATAACTGCTTCTACCAGTGTGTTTCCATTGTTGGCAGCCATATAAATCTCTATTTTTATTTATTTATTTATTTATTTTTTGTGTCTGGAGGAATCAACAACTAGTTGGGCACGTGCTCGCGTTACACGTGGCCGTGTTATCCAACCGCTACCACTATAACCTCCAGGTGTGTCCACGATGCCCCTTACGTGGCACACAAGGTAAGTTGGGGGGAATTGAACTCGAAACCTCATGGAACTTCATTTTCACGGCACTTGCCAATTGAGCTGTCCCCCGGGGGCATATTAATCTCTATTTTTACAAGCTGCCTACACAGGGTTTTTAAATTCTCATTACTCATCGCAACCTTTCTCGTTAAACAACACCATTATCCGTCTCTTTCTACATACCTACATTTCGATTTCATTTTCATAACTGCAAGTATGAAAACTCACGACTGGAATTCATGTTTGATTTCATCAAAAGGTTAATGTTCATATGGTTTATCGTCTATTTGTCTTATTTTGTTATGAGCATGGTTGTTTTCATGGTATAACCCCTTGGTATCGAATACACCTTGGTTACATGTGTATCAAACCACCACCTATTTAGCATTCGACTAATGTTAATGGGATTTTAATTTATAAAAACTTTGATTCAATTGATTATTTGACATTTTAATCGAATCGTGGATATGCATATGATGGTTTTCAACTATTATGATTTTTATGTGTACCATTACATCGAGGTGACATTCCAAGTACAGCGTGGTATGATGTTTTGGCATGACCTCGATCTATATGATTTTCCTCACACGCATAGCATTAACGCTCCTGCCTACCATTTCGAGCTTTGTTCGCATTGTGTTGGGGAAGCTCAGGGCAATGGCTCTGTGCTTGCTCTGTCAAACCCTATCGCCGAATACCCTGTCGATTTTGTGTTGTTAGCCATGGCCCCTATGGTGAGAATTGAGCCCAATGGTGTCCAGACATTGTTATCATTTGATAATGCCCGAGAAGACTTAGAGAGAAATGGTTGGTGGGTCTTTGTTGAAAAGTTCGAGGGTTTTAATTTAACAGTCGCTCAAGAATTCGCGCTAACGTTCGATGGTTGCAAAGATAAAATAGGAGATGTCCAGCTTGAGTTAAATGAAGATTTTATTAGCCAAGCCACCGATTTTCCAACCGTGGGACAAAAGTGGTTTAAAAACTCAAAGGTTGAAGAGGTTCCCTGGTCATTATTGTTCACCTCGAGGAAGGTCACCAGCTGCGACAGAGGTATGCCTGTTTCAGCTTTAAAACCTAGATGGCACGATCTGTTAGCCATTGTCAAACAGTTCGTTACCTGTGAGGGTAGATATGGTTTGGTTTTCTTATATCACCTGCGGTTTCTCATGAGTTTTATCGATTTTCCCCTAAACATGCCCTATTTTCTCCTTCGAAGCTTATACAAAATGGAAAAGCGTTTTAAAAGGCAGAAATCTGATTCCAACCTATTCCACCATTGTTTGATCAGGATTATTATTGTTCATCAGTTGAAGTTAAACGGTGATTGTTGGGATGCCTTCCTGTTAAGAAATGGTTTTGCTAGCATTAAATAGGACAGGTTGACAAGTCTGTTGTCATAGAAACCCTTGTCGAGCCTACCATCGCTCCTCTTTCGCTCTTGCCCTGTGTGGAACCCTCGACCTATCCAGACACTACCCAACCCGACACTCTACCAGATTCGTATCCCAAAGGTGGTGGTACGTCTGTTAAAAAATCCGCAAAGAAAAAGTGTAAAGGTAATATTGATATCAATTATAAGGGTAAAAGGGCCGCATTTTGGGTTTCACGATGTGCCCGAAATAAACCTAAGCCCTGTACAGAACAAAACACAATTGTGTTAAGCGAGGATTCCGATTCAGAAATTGAACGGTTTCTAACTGAAGAATATCCATATTCGTATGGAATTTTCTCTGGTAATTTCTATGATTATGTGACAAACCTTCCACCATGTCTTAAAGACAACCCCGATTTCCCTGGAATCAAACTCAATAGTGAACCTACAGGTCAAATGGAAAATTCCCCACCTGTTCATACAATCACTGCTAATACACAGTCTATTCAGCCGCAATGCAACAAATGTCGGTCATGGCTCGATAGGTATTACAGAGACGTGCCTTTACTTCAGTCTCGGATCAAATCCTTGGAAGACCAGGTGAATTTTCTAACGAAAGATATTGGAAGACTACAATTCGTAGCCCAAACCAATGATAAATGACAAAAAACCACAGGGTCTGTTGTTTTTAAGAACGTGGAAGCAATGACTACCATTGTGAATTCAAAGATTGCTTGATAAAGTCAAATTCCTTAATCTGAGGTATGAATGTTTAAAAATAAATTTAGGATGATTTTATTCTTTTTTAAATTAGGATGCATGATTTGTTTCCATAGATTACATCTAGTCTGTTTTGATTGATTCAATAAAATACGATTCTAGTTATAATTATAACTAGCTACAGAATCGTGAGATTCTGTAGCTAGTTACTAAAATTCGAATTTCCTGTTTTTATAACCAAAAATGCAATCTGAAATCTTTTATTCTCATGTACTTTTAGGTACATACGATTTCTAAAGAAGATTTGAACCACTGGTGGCATCTCTCAGCATGCTATTTCTTTATGTTGTTTTAGAATAGGTTGTTATTTTTGATATCAAGTAGAATCTGGGAGGTTGCATGCCCCACAATTTTTGGAACAAATTAGATGATATCCACAGGAAACGTTTTGATCCTGTAACCTATATAAATGTATTGTTTTGTAAACTAAAGACCATCGTTTCCTGGGAGCAGAAACTATGGATTTATGATTGACAGACTTGAATGGAAGTTGATGTTGGTACTGTTAACTCCCAAAGTAAAACCGTCCTTTCGGTTGAACTTTGTAGAGGATATCCTAAGCTATTGGTTGCATGCTCAACTAGTTTTTTGTTTTCATAGTTCAATAAAATTCTTGATACTTGGTTTATTCAAAAGGTGTAAAAAA
>WSFP011516984.1:0-12737 GCA_009831015.1 Picea engelmannii | reverse complement strand
GTATCAACACTAGGAAACATATATAGTTAGTAGAATATAATTACTAGACAAAAACAAAAGATTCCTCTTTGGCTAACAATATAGTTCTTATAAGAATCCCCTTTTACTTTAATCAACAAGCTAAATAGACGTACATGATTAGTCTGGTTATAATGGATTCATCCTTAGGAAAACACTTGTCTAATGGAATTGGAAAATAGTTACCATGAACTATTTGTTTGATTATAATTATTTTTAATGTGTACAGATTGATGTAGTCAAGCGTCACCATGGAATAACTAGTACATATAAGAGAATATACTTCTTACGATGCGAACATGGTGTAATTCATCATTACATTCCTTATTACACTAGTATTAGTATTGATTATGTTAAGTGCATATACTAATTCTCTTTTTCAATGCAAAATACTAGTAGTTATTCCATAAATGGTAAAGAAGGATCAGTTTAAGGAACATATAACTTATGTGGATTCATGAATTTAATGTGATGTATGATTGTTATAGTAGTCAAATTTCCTTTGCGTCTTGTTGACTTGTCGATTGGGTGCTTGGGTTTAGTCTTCATGTATTTTGAAAGTTAATTCGGTCTCCTAGCACGTTGGATTTCTCTTGGGTTATTGGTCTAGATAGGTTATGTCACACCTTGGTTACTGTCACGCCTACTGCTTGTGACGACATGATTCCTGATGAGGGGATCATTGCACGCCCTAATGGATAGATGCGAATGATAACCTAGCCAGAGTCATGTGCCTTCCGACGGGGGTGAAATGTTCGTTGTAGTTGATATTGGTACTTGTTCTATAACGCTTGTTTTCGCTTGTTCCTCACTCTCCATGAAGGTTCAAGTTACCCGTGTCACTTGATTTTGGTTGTGTCTGGTTGATCTTGATGATTGTCCTTAGCTTAGCTATTTTTATTGTCTATTGTATTGCATGTTCGTCCAGTTGCATGATGTGCTAGTGTGTTGGGTCGTTGTTGTCTTTTGTTTGGTTTGTGTGTGTTGTGTTTGTCATCAAGCTATGTTGAATAAGTGTTGTTGTTGATTCTTTCCTTCTTAAAAAAAATAAAATTATGCTTTTGTGTTGTGTCGCATGTAGTCGTAATGGTAGGGACCTTACATATGGTATTTGTTGGCACTTGACCAAGTTTTGGAGAACCTTGGTCATGTTTGACCACTTTTTTGGACTTTGACAGGTTGGTCGAAGAAAGAGCACCCAAGCGAAGTGGAGATCACAGGATTTTTGGGGATTAGGGTTTATGTAATGGGTATGGGATGTCAGCCCATGGGTTTACCCATGTTTAGGCCCCATTTTTAATGTATAAATAAGTAGGTAGGCGATGTAAGAAGGATTCAGTTATAAACCGATGGCTAAGTGCAAGTGATTGTAAGAGGAGGCAAGTGTGCTAAGTGTGAATAGTTGTGAATGCTTTGTGCATAACATATGTTGATACTTGCAGAGCTAAGTGCAAGTGATTTGTAGTGCTTTGTGCACAAGACTGTGTAGGAGCTCTATGCTTGGACCTAACTTGGGGAAGGAGGATCTGGCGAGGTGCACGCACATCTTCTGTCCTATGTAGAGTGGGTTCTGTAGCTTTGTGCATGTAAGAAGATTGAAGGAAGATAACAAAGGAGAAGAAGAGATGGTGGATGTAGCCCCACACTGGGGTGAACCACGTATATCATGTGTTATGGTTTCTTTGTGCTGTATTATTCTTGTATTTGCTTAGTGTTGTAACTTTTATGTATGTTAGATGCATATGATATAGTAGCTTAGTGCTTATGATCTGAATGAATGTTAGATCTGCTTTAATGCTATGTGCTGAATGGTTATATGAATTATATCTGGGTGAATAGTGCGTTGTTATGTAATTAGGGTTTTGACCGACGATGTGGATAAGGGTAAAAGCTAATGAATGTTAATTGCTAAGTGCTTTGTTGAGTATTGTGATCACAGATCTATGTCCCAGCTAGGTTGTAGACACTTGAGTCCTACAACCACCCCTGCCTCTACCTCGGGTGAGACTTCATATACTTCGCAGGTGTTTCCGAAAGGGTTGGTAGTTAGGGTTTTGTTGGTGCACTGCTGAAGCATTGAACCCTAGGTCTGCCCCTGTGCCAACAAATGGTTTCGTTGTCGGGACTTGAAACTGTGATTGCTGGGAACTGAAGAAAAGAAGAAAGCTCTGTACGTAGATATTTTGATATGGTGCACAGTATTATACTTGACTTGCGAAGCTCTGTGCTAAGAAGGGAATCGAATTTAAAGAAAAGAGGTAAGATCTTAAAGTTTTGTGCTCTGAGAAAGGTAAGATTTTGTTTTGAAGGAATGGATCTAGGTATGCTAGTTGATAGATTTTGTCCTAGTCTAGAAAATAGGGCGCAACTAGAAGAAAGAAGATTTGATATGAATGGATCCGATAGAAATAGTGAAAGATATGTTATTCCTATGCATAGAAAGGATTTCTGGACTAACAAGTGGATGCAAGATCCTAGAAAGAATTTTTTGCAGGTTCATCACTGTGATTCTAGTGCGTAGTACAGGAAAGGTTGGGGATCATTTAAGAGGAAGAGAGGATTGAATCTTTGTTATATTTGCAGAAGACTGAGACATATTGCTAAGGAATGTCCTGGTAGAGGCCCTATTTGTCTTTGTTGTAAAGCCTTTGGCCATGAAGTTTTGGATTTCCCTAGAATGATTGCTAAAGTTGAAAAGATGAATATAAGACAAGAAATCCATGAGAAAGGTCAAGAGACTAAGGATATGATAGAACACCAGAAAGAATCAGAAACTATATTATTGCAGATGAAAGAAACCCTGAATGATCACAGAGACATTAGTTTATCAGAGATCTTAAAAGAGAAGGAGTGCATAGAAACAAGATTAGGAGACTTCGACATAGACTATGTTATGGATGAAGAAACATAGGTGAACATCATGATAGAAAGTACTTGGGAAATTTTGGGAAATCCTGTTATAGTTCCTTCACTGGGAGGAATAAGATTGTTTAAAGGGAAGTTGATAATCCTATGTGGAAGACTTACCCATGTACCTATGAGTGCTCATGGAACTTCGACAGAAGAAGAATTCAAGGTCATTAATTTTGTTGAGAACAACGCCCCCTTTTCACTTTTGCTAGGAAGGACCTGGATTGAGAAAGATCATATCTGAAGGAAAGAAGAAGAGGAAGCTCTAGAACATAAAAAGCAAGAATTAAGAGATTTCATGGATAGGAGAATAACACACTTACTAGAAGAACATGAGGACAATTTGAAGCAACTGAGGACCAGAGACTTAGATGTCAAAGCTGAGAAAACGCAGGAAATTTTGAAAAACTTGTCCATACAGGAGAAACGAGCACCTACCCCTGAAGTAATAAGAAAATAAGTACTACACTCAAAACCGCTGAAAGAACCTTAGCAGTGTGAAGTTACTACGCTAGGAGAAGATAAGAAAAATAATGGAAATAGGAATCTAGTAACTTAGATCACAGGAAAGAAGGCCAGAAAGCTTAGCAAGAAGAAAGAAAAGCTAGAAAAATTGCAGGAAGTTCTAGAGAAGACTTTGCAGAAAGAAGGCTTGCAGAACTTGAACTTCGCTGGAATAACATAGTAGTGCAGACTGGCACTTCGCCATGACGAAGCAACATGACTGTTGGAGGCATCCTAACCATTAGAACGATGCTCCTGAATGGATAGCAAAGAAGTTATTGCCAGAAATCTCACCATTTGACTGTTGGGACCGCACCATAACGGATGGAATCATATTGATTGAGGCATTCCTACCCATTGGAGGAATTCGTTACAAAATTTTCTATTTAACCCGTCGAACATCTCACTGGGGACACTTCTGCAAATTATGATTACTCGAGCCTACAAAGAACTGATTACCGTGTTGCGTTTATTAAGACTTCGCCACTCGTTTAGCTACCATAAGTGATTGTTCGCCAACCCGAAATCTTTGTTCACAAGCGTGCATGTCGGGAAAACACAGTGCAATGGAAAATTCTGTGGAATAAATTCTAATAGATCTAATGGCAGAAAATGTCATGTTTGCAAAGGCACATGCTTTGTCGATGATAGGATTGCAAGCATCCCCATCGACTTCACGCTGATCTGGGCCCTCTAGAACTGTGACAGACAAACAGAGAAAGCATCATGATGACTTGGAAAACGTGAAGCTCATCCCATCAATCCTGCCCAACTATATCCCACCTCTGGCTGGCGTGGTTAGTCGTGAAAGCATCCCAAGGGACTTTGACTACACACTGATCACTGCATACCTCCCGAAGGGGGTATGCGCAGTTGGATCGCAGTTAGGACAGATTCTGACGCTGAAGATCAACGATTTCAACTTAGGAGACCACAAGAATTATGGGATGATCATACCACACAAGTACTTGACCAATACAACAGGGAAGAATTCAAATATAATATGGACATCGCAAGATCAATGATCCTCAATGTGATGAAGATACCACACTTCAGCAAACACTAGGAGTTTAATGAGCACGTTAAACTCCTCCTGTCATGCTACCATGGTGGTTACCTATGGCTGGATAGGCACATCACTGTAGATCCAAATATGATCAACTAGATCACTGGATTAAACATGTAAGGACCTGACCCTCAGTATTTTTACCCAGGGAAGGATGCAGATCGCACCCTGACGCAACTCATAAAAGACACTTACGACGATGTAGAGAAAGGGAAGCGGGGCTACATTGTAGCCTCCATCCAAAATGGCGCAGTACGCTTAGCTTTTCATCTTATAGTAGGCAAGCTCGTCAAGAAGAATAGGCCAACGCAGGTCATGGGGTTTGTTGTGGACCTCACAGGAAAATGCATCGAAGGAATGAAAATGAACTGGGCGAGCTACCTTGTCAACCAGTTGGAACAAGATTGCCGCGAAACATAGGATCAGGGCTACGAGTTTCATTTTATCTAGTTTCTAATTCTCATTGCCTTCATTACTTGAGAGATGCCGTAAGGATCGAACTTCCCCAAAATTGATCCTTACGAACCACTGGCCGTGAAGTTCGCTACACTCTGGTATTTGAGCGACATGGAAAAACAATGGCAGTCGAATGCGATGCTCCACACATATTATTTACAACTGAAGTAGGCCATCGAATCTTTCCCTCACATGACGTTGAAGACTCTGCATAGGTTCAGGCCACTTGCGAAGTTCCATGTAGACAGGAATTTCATTTACATCAGTGCGTGAGGGGACGAGCACAAGGAATAGCTCTAGTCCTATTACAAACTCACAGAGGAGGACATGGAAGAGATAACCAAAGAATGGCCTGCAGAATTACTTATACCAGTCAAACAGACAAAACTCTCCAACCCCGACCTTATCAGAAATCCTCTAGTCACTCGATAAGAGTATGATGGACCTAGAAGCAACAGGAAGAAGAAGAAGGAAGAAGTGCAGGAACAAAACAATGCATCAAAGGAAATTACACCAAATTTACCTGGAGGAGGAGGAGATGACGAAGTAGAAATATAAGAGAATGAAGGGGAATAAGACAAGAAGGAACAGTGTGAAGTGACACCGCCTAAATATCCCCTTATAGAGGATGAAACATTGAAGAAACAAAAGGTTTCCCTGAAGAAACCCTCAACATGGAAGAAGTCATGGGCCAATAAACCTCAATTACAGACTATACTTACGGTGGATGATATTGACCTTATCATCGCAGCTGTATTAGATACCTCAGAGGAAATTTTGCAGTGAAGCGAAAAAAAACAAGAGACCATGTACGATAAGATTGAGGTGATGCTGAAAGGGGTACAACAAGCCCTCTACTCCAGCTACGCAGTGTCTACTGTGCCAACATCATCAAAAGGATTAGAAGTGGGAGATGAGCCTACCCAACTACGCTGATTAGTAGATGTGACAAGGGCTCACCTTCGTTGTGTACATGAAGAGAAAGAGAATGCCACAGATGCCTTAAAGCAAGCAAATGAGGAAGCCCTAGACCAACATCGAGTTGCAAAGCAAGAGAAAGATGACCTCCAAGCGAAGTTTGCAAAGGATAAAGAAGAAATACAGATAGAAAAAGAACAGTTGCGCGCGAAGCATATGGGAGTCAAGGAGGCAGTCACCGGAGCACTTCGTTCTATGTCGAGCCTCACACAGATAGAAGAAGACACAGTGGAAAATATTGCTGAAGTTATTCAACAGCTCTAAGTAAGAGTGGCAGAACTAGAATTGCAAGCAGTGCCAAGCACTCCACAGGAAGTGCGAGACCAAAGAGAAGAAACTGCCAGGAGTGCAGTAGAAAGAATCAAGGCATTGGCCTCAGAATGTAAGCTACTCAGTAATCGCAGTGCGCAGACTTATGAGAACCTTGCAGAGGACCCATAACTAAGAGCATTAGAAACATAGCTTCAAGAAGCAAAGAAACAAGCATCGACAGTGCAAGCACAGCTGAAACCACTTTCAACAATTGAGAAGATGAAAAGGTCACAGGAACAACGCGTAGTTCAATAGTGGGTCCATGCCATCTGAAGTAAAATCATGGAAGTGACCTAGAGACTCCATTTGGTGTAGGACAAAGCCTACACACTTTTTGAAGATATCGAGGGATGAGGTACACAACTAGAACAAGTGGTCACCATAGTGGAACAACGCTTGGAAGGGCATGTCACAGAAAAAGTCATCTAGGAGTTCACTAAGCAGGAGGCTCTAGTGAAGCAGCAAGTTGAGGCATCTTGAGCCAACTTGAGGCCTTCGAAGCAGAGTTTCCTAGCCTAGAGTGACTCGGGACGAGTCACAAGTGAGTGTTGGGGGCCTGTTGGCCCTTGACCAAGTTTTGTAGAACCTTGGTCATGTTTGATCACCTTTTGGGACTTCGACAGGCTGGTTGAAGACGGAGCACCTAGGTGAAGTGAAGATCATGGGATCTTGCCCCCCTTTACAAGATTTTTGGGGATTAGGGTTTATGTAACGGGTATGGGATGTCTGCTCATGGGTTTACCCATGTTTAGGCCCCATTTGTAATGTATAAAGAAGTATCTAGGAGATGTAAGAAGGAGTCAGTTGTAAACCAATGGATAAGTGAAAGTGATTGTAAGAGGAGGAAAGTGTGCGAAGTGTGAATAGTTGTGAATGATTTGTGCATACCGTATGTGGAGACTTACAGAGCTAAGTGCAAGTGATTTGTAGTGATTTATGCACAAGACTATGTAGGAGCTCTGTGCTTGGACCTAAATCGGGGAAGGAGGATCTGGCGAGCTGCGCGCAGATCTCCTGTCCTATGCGGAGTGGGTTCTATAGCTCTGTGCATGTAAGAATATTGAAGGAAGATAATAAATATGAATAAGAGTTGGTGGACGTAGCTCCACACTGGGGTGCACCACGTATATCATGTGTTATGGTTTCTTTTCTCTATATTATTCTTGTATTTTCTTAGTGTTGTAACTTTTATGTATGTTAGATGCATCTGATATAGTAGCTTAGTGCTTATGATGTAATGAATGTTAGATATTCTTTAATGCTATGTGTTAGATCTGCGTGAATACTGCGTGGTTTTGTAATTAGGTTTTGATCTGCAATGTGGATAAGGGTAAAAGCTAATGAATGTTAATTTCTCAGTGCTCTGTTGAGTATTGTGATCACAGATCTGTGTCCCAGCTAGGTTGTAGACACTTGAGTCCTACAACCACCCCTTCCTCTACCTTGGGTGAGACTTCATCTTCTTTGCAGGTGTTTCTGAAAGGGATGATAGTTAAGGTTTTGTTGGTGCGCTATTGAAGCATTGAACCCTGGGTTTTCCCTATGACAACAATATTAGAGACGGTTTGACCCACGGCCTGGAATCACTACAACTTACGTTGGTTAGATTTTTGATTATAATGTTGCTAATTAAGTTGACTTGTATTCGTGCAGGTAATCATGGTTAGAGGAAGTCGCGGAGCCAGACGATGGGGTGCTAGGGGAGGAGGCATGACACGTCTAGTAGCATCCACACCTGAGGGGTCTAACCCCCAGCAAGACAAACAAGTTGTCGGGAAAGAATAGATAACTGTGGGTGATGTGGTTGGGTTGATGAGGTCCTTTCAGCGAATGTCTGAGGCACTGATCAACTGTTTGGATAGAGATGAGGCTAGGGAGCTAGAACCCCTTGAGGGTCCACCACGCGCTCCAGCTGATACTGGTAGCATTCACCGTGAACTCGAGAAGGTCAAATTTCCCGAGGTCTTTGGTACTCCGGATGGTGCAGCCGTCAAGGCATGGTTGGAGAATATGGCAATGTGATTTTCACTTCGCGATTATGCCTCCAACATGAAGGTCTGCATGGCGGTATTTCAACTGAAGGGAAGCGCTATTCTATGGTTGAATACACTCCTGCCACAATTGAACATGGTCATCGAAGATGTGTCATGAGAACTGTTCGAGGAATGGTTCTGAGAGAGGTATCTATAAGAGGAATTCATTGAGCGTCAACTCAACTAGTTCAACGCCTTGTGACAGGGCGGTCGTACGGTGCCCAAGTACGAGGCATATTTTATGGAGTTGCTTTGGTATGATTCACACCTGAATACTGAGAAACTTAAGGTCAAATAATTTGTGTTTGGCCTTAATGTCAGCATTCGTGAAAAGGTTAGGATTTTGATTCCTCAAACCTTGCATGATGTCATTTAGAAGGCCCTCATAGCAGAGGAGGAGCCTATCAACAGGGTTCATAGAAAGACTCCAGCGAGACCAGTGGGGCATGTGTCATCTGGTGCACAGCAGCATCAGACACCAGCTAAACATATGCTAGGATATCATGGATTCCAAAGAGGATCCACTTTCACTACACCTCGACAACCAACACCTCAACAACAGACTCCTTACCGAGAACCACAACACCAACAACAACATCGACCGCAATAACAACAGTTTAGGCCTACTTAGTAGAACAAACCCGGGTTCTAGGTTGGTGAGCCATCAACTTCTACTTTGGGTACCAAGAGTACTGGACCAAAGAAAGGGTGTTGGAGATGTGGGGAGCCACAATACCAGTGTGAATGGACAATGGAGAGGACTAGAGCATCTTGATCAGCCAGACCGACTACCATGGGAGATTTGGGAAAAGCCCATCGGATTCATGCAGTGGTGAATAACCGCCAGGCAGAGCACTAGTCAACTGTGCTAGAGACATTAGGTACCGTCGCTGACCATACCCTTAGTATTTTGATAGATCCAGGTGCTACAAAGAGTTTTATTTCTAGTGTATCGCTAAAAAGAATTAAGGTAAAGGAAGTCGAACAAGATGAGTTTAGCTCTGTAGAAATGGATTTAGGAGCCAAACATAAGGTTGGAGGGAAGGTTACGAGATGTAGCCTTTACTTGGGAGAGTTCGTCACCAGGGCCAACCTGTACGTCACGATATTAGGATCTTATGATGTTGTGATCGATATGGACTGGTTGGAATCACATGAGGCGATACTCAACTATAAGATGAAATGGTTGAGCTTGGTCAAGGATGAGGGACATAGATGCATGATTGTAGGTCAGAACCAGGGAGTTTCCTTGAGGTTCATCTCTTCCTTCCAACTACAGAAGAGCATGTGCAAGGGATGTATGATCTATGTGATCCTTGCGTTAAATGAGAAGGGAGTAGTGGAAGGTCTAGAACTCCTTCCGATGGTGAGAGAGTTTGCGGACGTCTTCCTTGAGGAATTACTAGGGATGCCACCAAAGAGGGAGTTGGAATTTACCATAGACCTAAAACTAGGGACAAAACCGATAGAAAGAACGCCTTATCGGATGTCGACCCCGGAGTTACAGGAGTTGAGAATGAAACTGAAGGATTTGTTGGACCTAGGACTTATACGTTCACATGTGTCACTGTGGGGTGCACCTGTTATATTCATATGGAAGAAGGGTGGGTTGTGGAGGCTCTTCATTGAATATTGCCAATTGAACAAGGAAACGATCAAGAATCAATACCCATTGCCAAGGATTGATGATCTGTTCGATTAGATGAAAGGCACGACAGTGTTTTCAAAGATCGACTTGAGATCAAGGTATCACTAGTTACAGATCAAGGAGGATGATGCCCCTAATATATCCTTTAAGATGAGGTTTGGACGTTACAAGTTTACTGTTTTACCTTTTGGATTGACAAACTCCCCTGGGGTATTTATAAATTTAATGAATGGGGTGTTCCGGGAATACTTGGACAAGTTCATCCAAGTATTCATTGGTGATATTTTGATTTACTCTAGGACAATGGAGGATAATGATGAGCACTTGTGCTTGGTACTAAAGTGTTTGTGAGAGAAAAAATTGTATGGGAAATAGTCTAAATTCTCATTTTATCAAGCGAAGATTTAGTACTTAGGGCATGTCATCTCCAACGAATGTATCACTATGGATCCAGCAAAGGTCGAGGATATTATGGAATGACCTGCACCGACGAATGACCCCAAAGTGCGTAGCTTCATGGGTTTAGCAGGATACTACCAATGGTTCATCGAGGGTTTTTCGAAGAAAGCAAATCCAATCACAAAATTACAAAAGAAGAACAAGAAATTTGTTGGGATCGAGAAATGCGTGGAGGCATTTCAGAGGCTCAAGGAGCTATTGACGACAACACCAATATTGTAGGTCCCTGACATGGAGGCGGACTTCTTGGTGTGCACTAACGCATCCAAGGAAGGCTTAGGTTGAGTTTTGATGCAAGACGGTCGAGTGATCGCTTACATCTCCAGAAAGTTGAGAAGGCATGAGGAGAACTATGCAACACACGATTTGGAGTTTTTGGCCATTTTTTATGCCTGCGAGTTTGGAGACACTACCTTATTGGATGAAAATTTGAACTAAAAATGGACCACTGTGGACTACAACACATCTTTACGCAAAAAGAATTGAACGCGTGACAACGACATTGGTTGGAATTGCTTAGAAAGTATGATTTCGAGATTACTTACATAAAGGGCACAATGAACGGAGTAGCTGATGCATTGAGTCGAAGACCACACATATTTTTAGTGATGCCTCTTTAGATGAATCTACATGAAAATATTCTAACTTTACATCACGACGATGATTGTTATAGAGGTTAGGGATTTTATCGGACAAAACACAATGATGGTACCAAAATTTGAAGGATTTACTATGGACAACATCAAATTATTGAGATTTAAAAGTCGAATTTATGTACCTCCCAACAAAGAGTTGAGGTGTTTGATCCTAAAAGAGGCTCATAGAGCAGTGTACATGGCTTATCCTGGAGTCACGAAGATGAGAGCAGACCTTAAACCCTTATTCTTATGGAAAGGAATGAAGGCAGACATAGTCAACTACATGGCAAGATGTCTAGAATGTTAGCAGTTGAAGGATGAACATAGACATCCGACATGATTACTACAACCACACGCAATTCCAGAATTAAAATGGGAGGTCATTTCGATGGATCTCATTGTTATATTGCCACTAACAACGAGACATGACTTGTTTTTTTTGGTAGTCGACACTCTAACGAAGAGTTCTCATTTTATTCTTGTGCGTACGACATATCATGCACCTGACATAGCTAGAGTTTTCATCAGTGAGATTGTGAGGCTGCATGGTGTGCCTAAGAGGATTATATAAGATCGACGATCGATGTTTACTGGATGATTTTGGACTAGTTTCCAAGAGGCCTTGGGAACCCAACTTAACTTTAGTACTATGTATCACCCAGAGATAGAGAGGTGGACTGAACGAAAAAACCAAATCTTGGAGGATATGTTGCGTATGTACGTGATGGACCAACTTAAGAGTTGGGAGGAATTCTTTCCATTGGTAGAATTCACATATAACAACATTTATCAAAGCACCATTAAGATGGCGCCTTTCGAGTTTCTTTACGGGCGATCGTGTCAGACGCCTTTGAGTTGGGACCAGCTTGAGGATAGGGTACTGGTGGGACTAGAAGTGATCCAAGAAATGAAAGATCAAATGAAAACTATAAGGCAAAGGATCAAGGAAGCGCAGGATCGGTAGAAGAGTTATGCCAACACACATCGTGTTGACTGTAGTTATGAAGTTGGCGATCGAGTCTTCTTGCGGGTGAAACTTCATAAGAGTTCGATCAAGTTTGGAAAGGGTGATAAAATCTCTCCTAGGTTCATGGGACCTTTCGATTTTGTGGAAAAGAAGTGGCTCGTGGCCTATCGACTAGCCTTTCTTGATTATTTTAGGTGTATACACGATGTTTTTCACGTATCTGTTTTGAGATATTATGTTAGTGATCCTACAAATGTTGTTGACATGAGTTCCTTGTAGGTATCAGATGAGGGCACACTCACGACAAATTTGATCCGTATCTTGGACCATCACATTCGTAAGCTATGGCGTCGAACAATATATCAGGTCAAGGTGTAGTGGGCCAACTATAGTCCACACTCGGCAACCTGGGAGGATGCATATGATATGCGTCAACAGTTTCCATTTTTGTTCAATAGATAGACTTATGATACTCTGATACACCTTATTTCGACACTTATATACTGTGAAACTTCAAGACAAAGTTTAAACCAAGAGGGGGTGTATGTAACATCCTGCTCTTGTGCACACTGAGCAGACTTATTCTTTGAGGACACTTGCGTGCAAGTGATTCGGTCCTTTATACTATTGGTTATTTTGATTATGATTATGAGACATTGTGGATTTGATGTTATGTCATTTTTTTTATATTTACATTGACTGGTGTTATTGACTAAGTTCTCCTAAGTGTGCAAGACTCTAGACATTG
>ML891941.1:0-12737 GCA_009831015.1 Picea engelmannii | reverse complement strand
GTATCAACACTAGGAAACATATATAGTTAGTAGAATATAATTACTAGACAAAAACAAAAGATTCCTCTTTGGCTAACAATATAGTTCTTATAAGAATCCCCTTTTACTTTAATCAACAAGCTAAATAGACGTACATGATTAGTCTGGTTATAATGGATTCATCCTTAGGAAAACACTTGTCTAATGGAATTGGAAAATAGTTACCATGAACTATTTGTTTGATTATAATTATTTTTAATGTGTACAGATTGATGTAGTCAAGCGTCACCATGGAATAACTAGTACATATAAGAGAATATACTTCTTACGATGCGAACATGGTGTAATTCATCATTACATTCCTTATTACACTAGTATTAGTATTGATTATGTTAAGTGCATATACTAATTCTCTTTTTCAATGCAAAATACTAGTAGTTATTCCATAAATGGTAAAGAAGGATCAGTTTAAGGAACATATAACTTATGTGGATTCATGAATTTAATGTGATGTATGATTGTTATAGTAGTCAAATTTCCTTTGCGTCTTGTTGACTTGTCGATTGGGTGCTTGGGTTTAGTCTTCATGTATTTTGAAAGTTAATTCGGTCTCCTAGCACGTTGGATTTCTCTTGGGTTATTGGTCTAGATAGGTTATGTCACACCTTGGTTACTGTCACGCCTACTGCTTGTGACGACATGATTCCTGATGAGGGGATCATTGCACGCCCTAATGGATAGATGCGAATGATAACCTAGCCAGAGTCATGTGCCTTCCGACGGGGGTGAAATGTTCGTTGTAGTTGATATTGGTACTTGTTCTATAACGCTTGTTTTCGCTTGTTCCTCACTCTCCATGAAGGTTCAAGTTACCCGTGTCACTTGATTTTGGTTGTGTCTGGTTGATCTTGATGATTGTCCTTAGCTTAGCTATTTTTATTGTCTATTGTATTGCATGTTCGTCCAGTTGCATGATGTGCTAGTGTGTTGGGTCGTTGTTGTCTTTTGTTTGGTTTGTGTGTGTTGTGTTTGTCATCAAGCTATGTTGAATAAGTGTTGTTGTTGATTCTTTCCTTCTTAAAAAAAATAAAATTATGCTTTTGTGTTGTGTCGCATGTAGTCGTAATGGTAGGGACCTTACATATGGTATTTGTTGGCACTTGACCAAGTTTTGGAGAACCTTGGTCATGTTTGACCACTTTTTTGGACTTTGACAGGTTGGTCGAAGAAAGAGCACCCAAGCGAAGTGGAGATCACAGGATTTTTGGGGATTAGGGTTTATGTAATGGGTATGGGATGTCAGCCCATGGGTTTACCCATGTTTAGGCCCCATTTTTAATGTATAAATAAGTAGGTAGGCGATGTAAGAAGGATTCAGTTATAAACCGATGGCTAAGTGCAAGTGATTGTAAGAGGAGGCAAGTGTGCTAAGTGTGAATAGTTGTGAATGCTTTGTGCATAACATATGTTGATACTTGCAGAGCTAAGTGCAAGTGATTTGTAGTGCTTTGTGCACAAGACTGTGTAGGAGCTCTATGCTTGGACCTAACTTGGGGAAGGAGGATCTGGCGAGGTGCACGCACATCTTCTGTCCTATGTAGAGTGGGTTCTGTAGCTTTGTGCATGTAAGAAGATTGAAGGAAGATAACAAAGGAGAAGAAGAGATGGTGGATGTAGCCCCACACTGGGGTGAACCACGTATATCATGTGTTATGGTTTCTTTGTGCTGTATTATTCTTGTATTTGCTTAGTGTTGTAACTTTTATGTATGTTAGATGCATATGATATAGTAGCTTAGTGCTTATGATCTGAATGAATGTTAGATCTGCTTTAATGCTATGTGCTGAATGGTTATATGAATTATATCTGGGTGAATAGTGCGTTGTTATGTAATTAGGGTTTTGACCGACGATGTGGATAAGGGTAAAAGCTAATGAATGTTAATTGCTAAGTGCTTTGTTGAGTATTGTGATCACAGATCTATGTCCCAGCTAGGTTGTAGACACTTGAGTCCTACAACCACCCCTGCCTCTACCTCGGGTGAGACTTCATATACTTCGCAGGTGTTTCCGAAAGGGTTGGTAGTTAGGGTTTTGTTGGTGCACTGCTGAAGCATTGAACCCTAGGTCTGCCCCTGTGCCAACAAATGGTTTCGTTGTCGGGACTTGAAACTGTGATTGCTGGGAACTGAAGAAAAGAAGAAAGCTCTGTACGTAGATATTTTGATATGGTGCACAGTATTATACTTGACTTGCGAAGCTCTGTGCTAAGAAGGGAATCGAATTTAAAGAAAAGAGGTAAGATCTTAAAGTTTTGTGCTCTGAGAAAGGTAAGATTTTGTTTTGAAGGAATGGATCTAGGTATGCTAGTTGATAGATTTTGTCCTAGTCTAGAAAATAGGGCGCAACTAGAAGAAAGAAGATTTGATATGAATGGATCCGATAGAAATAGTGAAAGATATGTTATTCCTATGCATAGAAAGGATTTCTGGACTAACAAGTGGATGCAAGATCCTAGAAAGAATTTTTTGCAGGTTCATCACTGTGATTCTAGTGCGTAGTACAGGAAAGGTTGGGGATCATTTAAGAGGAAGAGAGGATTGAATCTTTGTTATATTTGCAGAAGACTGAGACATATTGCTAAGGAATGTCCTGGTAGAGGCCCTATTTGTCTTTGTTGTAAAGCCTTTGGCCATGAAGTTTTGGATTTCCCTAGAATGATTGCTAAAGTTGAAAAGATGAATATAAGACAAGAAATCCATGAGAAAGGTCAAGAGACTAAGGATATGATAGAACACCAGAAAGAATCAGAAACTATATTATTGCAGATGAAAGAAACCCTGAATGATCACAGAGACATTAGTTTATCAGAGATCTTAAAAGAGAAGGAGTGCATAGAAACAAGATTAGGAGACTTCGACATAGACTATGTTATGGATGAAGAAACATAGGTGAACATCATGATAGAAAGTACTTGGGAAATTTTGGGAAATCCTGTTATAGTTCCTTCACTGGGAGGAATAAGATTGTTTAAAGGGAAGTTGATAATCCTATGTGGAAGACTTACCCATGTACCTATGAGTGCTCATGGAACTTCGACAGAAGAAGAATTCAAGGTCATTAATTTTGTTGAGAACAACGCCCCCTTTTCACTTTTGCTAGGAAGGACCTGGATTGAGAAAGATCATATCTGAAGGAAAGAAGAAGAGGAAGCTCTAGAACATAAAAAGCAAGAATTAAGAGATTTCATGGATAGGAGAATAACACACTTACTAGAAGAACATGAGGACAATTTGAAGCAACTGAGGACCAGAGACTTAGATGTCAAAGCTGAGAAAACGCAGGAAATTTTGAAAAACTTGTCCATACAGGAGAAACGAGCACCTACCCCTGAAGTAATAAGAAAATAAGTACTACACTCAAAACCGCTGAAAGAACCTTAGCAGTGTGAAGTTACTACGCTAGGAGAAGATAAGAAAAATAATGGAAATAGGAATCTAGTAACTTAGATCACAGGAAAGAAGGCCAGAAAGCTTAGCAAGAAGAAAGAAAAGCTAGAAAAATTGCAGGAAGTTCTAGAGAAGACTTTGCAGAAAGAAGGCTTGCAGAACTTGAACTTCGCTGGAATAACATAGTAGTGCAGACTGGCACTTCGCCATGACGAAGCAACATGACTGTTGGAGGCATCCTAACCATTAGAACGATGCTCCTGAATGGATAGCAAAGAAGTTATTGCCAGAAATCTCACCATTTGACTGTTGGGACCGCACCATAACGGATGGAATCATATTGATTGAGGCATTCCTACCCATTGGAGGAATTCGTTACAAAATTTTCTATTTAACCCGTCGAACATCTCACTGGGGACACTTCTGCAAATTATGATTACTCGAGCCTACAAAGAACTGATTACCGTGTTGCGTTTATTAAGACTTCGCCACTCGTTTAGCTACCATAAGTGATTGTTCGCCAACCCGAAATCTTTGTTCACAAGCGTGCATGTCGGGAAAACACAGTGCAATGGAAAATTCTGTGGAATAAATTCTAATAGATCTAATGGCAGAAAATGTCATGTTTGCAAAGGCACATGCTTTGTCGATGATAGGATTGCAAGCATCCCCATCGACTTCACGCTGATCTGGGCCCTCTAGAACTGTGACAGACAAACAGAGAAAGCATCATGATGACTTGGAAAACGTGAAGCTCATCCCATCAATCCTGCCCAACTATATCCCACCTCTGGCTGGCGTGGTTAGTCGTGAAAGCATCCCAAGGGACTTTGACTACACATTGATCACTGCATACCTCCCGAAGGGGGTATGCGCAGTTGGATCGTAGTTAGGACAGATTCTGACGCTGAAGATCAACGATTTCAACTTAGGAGACCACAAGAATTATGGGATGATCATACCACACAAGTACTTGACCAATACAACAGGGAAGAATTCAAATATAATATGGACATCGCAAGATAAATGATCCTCAATGTGATGAAGATACCACACTTCAGCAAACACTAGGAGTTTAATGAGCACGTTAAACTCCTCCTGTCATGCTACCATGGTGGTTACCTATGGATGGATAGGCGCATCACTGTAGATCCAAATATGATCAACTAGATCACTGGATTAAACATGTAAGGACCCGACCCTCAGTATTTTTACCCAGGGAAGGATGCAGATCGCACCCTGACGCAACTCATAAAAGACACTTACGACGATGTAGAGAAAGGGAAGCGGGGCTACATTGTAGCCTCCATCCAAAATGGCGCAGTGCGCTTAGCTTGTCATCTTATAGTAGGCAAGCTCGTCAAGAAGAATAGGCCAACGCAGGTCATGGGGTTTGTTGTGGACCTCGCAGGAAAATGCGTCGAAGGAATGAAAATGAACTGGGCGAGCTACCTTGTCAACCAGTTGGAACAAGATTGCCGCGAAACATAGGATCAGGGCTACGAGTTTCATTTTATCTAGTTTCTAATTCTCATTGCCTTCATTACTTGAGAGATGCTGTAAGGATCGAACTTCCCTAAAATTGATCCTTACGAACCACTGGCCGTGAAGCTCACTACACTCTGGTATTTGAGCGACATGGAAAAACAATGGCAGTCGAATGCGATGCTCCACACATATTATTTACAACTGAAGTAGGCCATCGAATCTTTCCCTCACATGACGTTGAAGACTCTGCACAGGTTCAGGCCACTTGCGAAGTTCCATGTAGACAGGCATTTCATTTACATCAGTGCGTGAGGGGACGAGCACAAGGAATAGCTCTAGTCCTATTACAAACTCACAGAGGAGAACATGGAAGAGATAACCAAAGAATGGCCTGCAGAATTACTTATACCAGTCAAACAGACAAAACTCTCCAACCTCGACCTCATCAGAAATCCTCTAGTCACTCGATAAGAGTATGATGGACCTAGCAGCAACAGGAAGAAGAAGAAGGAAGAAGTGCAGGAACAGAACAATGCATCAAAGGAAATTACACCAAATTTACCTGGAGGAGGAGGAGATGATGAAGTAGAAATATAAGAGAACGAAGGGGAATAAGACAAGAAGGAACAGTGTGAAGTGACACCGCCTAAATATCCCCTTATAGAAAATGAAACATTGAAGAAACGAAAGGTTTCCCTGAAGAAACCCTCAACATGGAAGAAGTCATGGGCCAATAAACCTCAATTACAGACTATACTTACGGTGGATGATATTGACCTTATCATCGCAGCTGTATTAGATACCTCAGAGGAAATTTTGCAGTGAAGCGAAAAAAAACAAGAGACCATGTACGATAAGATTGAGGTGATGCTGAAAGGGGTACAACAAGCCCTCTACTCCAGCTACGCAGTGTCTACTGTGCCAACATCATCAAAAGGATTAGAAGTGGGAGATGAGCCTACCCAACTACGCTGATTAGTAGATGTGACAAGGGCTCACCTTCGTTGTGTACATGAAGAGAAAGAGAATGCCACAGATGCCTTAAAGCAAGCAAATGAGGAAGCCCTAGACCAACATCGAGTTGCAAAGCAAGAGAAAGATGACCTCCAAGCGAAGTTTGCAAAGGATAAAGAAGAAATACAGATAGAAAAAGAACAGTTGCGCGCGAAGCATATGGGAGTCAAGGAGGCAGTCACCGGAGCACTTCGTTCTATGTCGAGCCTCACACAGATAGAAGAAGACACAGTGGAAAATATTGCTGAAGTTATTCAACAGCTCTAAGTAAGAGTGGCAGAACTAGAATTGCAAGCAGTGCCAAGCACTCCACAGGAAGTGCGAGACCAAAGAGAAGAAACTGCCAGGAGTGCAGTAGAAAGAATCAAGGCATTGGCCTCAGAATGTAAGCTACTCAGTAATCGCAGTGCGCAGACTTATGAGAACCTTGCAGAGGACCCATAACTAAGAGCATTAGAAACATAGCTTCAAGAAGCAAAGAAACAAGCATCGACAGTGCAAGCACAGCTGAAACCACTTTCAACAATTGAGAAGATGAAAAGGTCACAGGAACAACGCGTAGTTCAATAGTGGGTCCATGCCATCTGAAGTAAAATCATGGAAGTGACCTAGAGACTCCATTTGGTGTAGGACAAAGCCTACACACTTTTTGAAGATATCGAGGGATGAGGTACACAACTAGAACAAGTGGTCACCATAGTGGAACAACGCTTGGAAGGGCATGTCACAGAAAAAGTCATCTAGGAGTTCACTAAGCAGGAGGCTCTAGTGAAGCAGCAAGTTGAGGCATCTTGAGCCAACTTGAGGCCTTCGAAGCAGAGTTTCCTAGCCTAGAGTGACTCGGGACGAGTCACAAGTGAGTGTTGGGGGCCTGTTGGCCCTTGACCAAGTTTTGTAGAACCTTGGTCATGTTTGATCACCTTTTGGGACTTCGACAGGCTGGTTGAAGACGGAGCACCTAGGTGAAGTGAAGATCATGGGATCTTGCCCCCCTTTACAAGATTTTTGGGGATTAGGGTTTATGTAACGGGTATGGGATGTCTGCTCATGGGTTTACCCATGTTTAGGCCCCATTTGTAATGTATAAAGAAGTATCTAGGAGATGTAAGAAGGAGTCAGTTGTAAACCAATGGATAAGTGAAAGTGATTGTAAGAGGAGGAAAGTGTGCGAAGTGTGAATAGTTGTGAATGATTTGTGCATACCGTATGTGGAGACTTACAGAGCTAAGTGCAAGTGATTTGTAGTGATTTATGCACAAGACTATGTAGGAGCTCTGTGCTTGGACCTAAATCGGGGAAGGAGGATCTGGCGAGCTGCGCGCAGATCTCCTGTCCTATGCGGAGTGGGTTCTATAGCTCTGTGCATGTAAGAATATTGAAGGAAGATAATAAATATGAATAAGAGTTGGTGGACGTAGCTCCACACTGGGGTGCACCACGTATATCATGTGTTATGGTTTCTTTTCTCTATATTATTCTTGTATTTTCTTAGTGTTGTAACTTTTATGTATGTTAGATGCATCTGATATAGTAGCTTAGTGCTTATGATGTAATGAATGTTAGATATTCTTTAATGCTATGTGTTAGATCTGCGTGAATACTGCGTGGTTTTGTAATTAGGTTTTGATCTGCAATGTGGATAAGGGTAAAAGCTAATGAATGTTAATTTCTCAGTGCTCTGTTGAGTATTGTGATCACAGATCTGTGTCCCAGCTAGGTTGTAGACACTTGAGTCCTACAACCACCCCTTCCTCTACCTTGGGTGAGACTTCATCTTCTTTGCAGGTGTTTCTGAAAGGGATGATAGTTAAGGTTTTGTTGGTGCGCTATTGAAGCATTGAACCCTGGGTTTTCCCTATGACAACAATATTAGAGACGGTTTGACCCACGGCCTGGAATCACTACAACTTACGTTGGTTAGATTTTTGATTATAATGTTGCTAATTAAGTTGACTTGTATTCGTGCAGGTAATCATGGTTAGAGGAAGTCGCGGAGCCAGACGATGGGGTGCTAGGGGAGGAGGCATGACACGTCTAGTAGCATCCACACCTGAGGGGTCTAACCCCCAGCAAGACAAACAAGTTGTCGGGAAAGAATAGATAACTGTGGGTGATGTGGTTGGGTTGATGAGGTCCTTTCAGCGAATGTCTGAGGCACTGATCAACTGTTTGGATAGAGATGAGGCTAGGGAGCTAGAACCCCTTGAGGGTCCACCACGCGCTCCAGCTGATACTGGTAGCATTCACCGTGAACTCGAGAAGGTCAAATTTCCCGAGGTCTTTGGTACTCCGGATGGTGCAGCCGTCAAGGCATGGTTGGAGAATATGGCAATGTGATTTTCACTTCGCGATTATGCCTCCAACATGAAGGTCTGCATGGCGGTATTTCAACTGAAGGGAAGCGCTATTCTATGGTTGAATACACTCCTGCCACAATTGAACATGGTCATCGAAGATGTGTCATGAGAACTGTTCGAGGAATGGTTCTGAGAGAGGTATCTATAAGAGGAATTCATTGAGCGTCAACTCAACTAGTTCAACGCCTTGTGACAGGGCGGTCGTACGGTGCCCAAGTACGAGGCATATTTTATGGAGTTGCTTTGGTATGATTCACACCTGAATACTGAGAAACTTAAGGTCAAATAATTTGTGTTTGGCCTTAATGTCAGCATTCGTGAAAAGGTTAGGATTTTGATTCCTCAAACCTTGCATGATGTCATTTAGAAGGCCCTCATAGCAGAGGAGGAGCCTATCAACAGGGTTCATAGAAAGACTCCAGCGAGACCAGTGGGGCATGTGTCATCTGGTGCACAGCAGCATCAGACACCAGCTAAACATATGCTAGGATATCATGGATTCCAAAGAGGATCCACTTTCACTACACCTCGACAACCAACACCTCAACAACAGACTCCTTACCGAGAACCACAACACCAACAACAACATCGACCGCAATAACAACAGTTTAGGCCTACTTAGTAGAACAAACCCGGGTTCTAGGTTGGTGAGCCATCAACTTCTACTTTGGGTACCAAGAGTACTGGACCAAAGAAAGGGTGTTGGAGATGTGGGGAGCCACAATACCAGTGTGAATGGACAATGGAGAGGACTAGAGCATCTTGATCAGCCAGACCGACTACCATGGGAGATTTGGGAAAAGCCCATCGGATTCATGCAGTGGTGAATAACCGCCAGGCAGAGCACTAGTCAACTGTGCTAGAGACATTAGGTACCGTCGCTGACCATACCCTTAGTATTTTGATAGATCCAGGTGCTACAAAGAGTTTTATTTCTAGTGTATCGCTAAAAAGAATTAAGGTAAAGGAAGTCGAACAAGATGAGTTTAGCTCTGTAGAAATGGATTTAGGAGCCAAACATAAGGTTGGAGGGAAGGTTACGAGATGTAGCCTTTACTTGGGAGAGTTCGTCACCAGGGCCAACCTGTACGTCACGATATTAGGATCTTATGATGTTGTGATCGATATGGACTGGTTGGAATCACATGAGGCGATACTCAACTATAAGATGAAATGGTTGAGCTTGGTCAAGGATGAGGGACATAGATGCATGATTGTAGGTCAGAACCAGGGAGTTTCCTTGAGGTTCATCTCTTCCTTCCAACTACAGAAGAGCATGTGCAAGGGATGTATGATCTATGTGATCCTTGCGTTAAATGAGAAGGGAGTAGTGGAAGGTCTAGAACTCCTTCCGATGGTGAGAGAGTTTGCGGACGTCTTCCTTGAGGAATTACTAGGGATGCCACCAAAGAGGGAGTTGGAATTTACCATAGACCTAAAACTAGGGACAAAACCGATAGAAAGAACGCCTTATCGGATGTCGACCCCGGAGTTACAGGAGTTGAGAATGAAACTGAAGGATTTGTTGGACCTAGGACTTATACGTTCACATGTGTCACTGTGGGGTGCACCTGTTATATTCATATGGAAGAAGGGTGGGTTGTGGAGGCTCTTCATTGAATATTGCCAATTGAACAAGGAAACGATCAAGAATCAATACCCATTGCCAAGGATTGATGATCTGTTCGATTAGATGAAAGGCACGACAGTGTTTTCAAAGATCGACTTGAGATCAAGGTATCACTAGTTACAGATCAAGGAGGATGATGCCCCTAATATATCCTTTAAGATGAGGTTTGGACGTTACAAGTTTACTGTTTTACCTTTTGGATTGACAAACTCCCCTGGGGTATTTATAAATTTAATGAATGGGGTGTTCCGGGAATACTTGGACAAGTTCATCCAAGTATTCATTGGTGATATTTTGATTTACTCTAGGACAATGGAGGATAATGATGAGCACTTGTGCTTGGTACTAAAGTGTTTGTGAGAGAAAAAATTGTATGGGAAATAGTCTAAATTCTCATTTTATCAAGCGAAGATTTAGTACTTAGGGCATGTCATCTCCAACGAATGTATCACTATGGATCCAGCAAAGGTCGAGGATATTATGGAATGACCTGCACCGACGAATGACCCCAAAGTGCGTAGCTTCATGGGTTTAGCAGGATACTACCAATGGTTCATCGAGGGTTTTTCGAAGAAAGCAAATCCAATCACAAAATTACAAAAGAAGAACAAGAAATTTGTTGGGATCGAGAAATGCGTGGAGGCATTTCAGAGGCTCAAGGAGCTATTGACGACAACACCAATATTGTAGGTCCCTGACATGGAGGCGGACTTCTTGGTGTGCACTAACGCATCCAAGGAAGGCTTAGGTTGAGTTTTGATGCAAGACGGTCGAGTGATCGCTTACATCTCCAGAAAGTTGAGAAGGCATGAGGAGAACTATGCAACACACGATTTGGAGTTTTTGGCCATTTTTTATGCCTGCGAGTTTGGAGACACTACCTTATTGGATGAAAATTTGAACTAAAAATGGACCACTGTGGACTACAACACATCTTTACGCAAAAAGAATTGAACGCGTGACAACGACATTGGTTGGAATTGCTTAGAAAGTATGATTTCGAGATTACTTACATAAAGGGCACAATGAACGGAGTAGCTGATGCATTGAGTCGAAGACCACACATATTTTTAGTGATGCCTCTTTAGATGAATCTACATGAAAATATTCTAACTTTACATCACGACGATGATTGTTATAGAGGTTAGGGATTTTATCGGACAAAACACAATGATGGTACCAAAATTTGAAGGATTTACTATGGACAACATCAAATTATTGAGATTTAAAAGTCGAATTTATGTACCTCCCAACAAAGAGTTGAGGTGTTTGATCCTAAAAGAGGCTCATAGAGCAGTGTACATGGCTTATCCTGGAGTCACGAAGATGAGAGCAGACCTTAAACCCTTATTCTTATGGAAAGGAATGAAGGCAGACATAGTCAACTACATGGCAAGATGTCTAGAATGTTAGCAGTTGAAGGATGAACATAGACATCCGACATGATTACTACAACCACACGCAATTCCAGAATTAAAATGGGAGGTCATTTCGATGGATCTCATTGTTATATTGCCACTAACAACGAGACATGACTTGTTTTTTTTGGTAGTCGACACTCTAACGAAGAGTTCTCATTTTATTCTTGTGCGTACGACATATCATGCACCTGACATAGCTAGAGTTTTCATCAGTGAGATTGTGAGGCTGCATGGTGTGCCTAAGAGGATTATATAAGATCGACGATCGATGTTTACTGGATGATTTTGGACTAGTTTCCAAGAGGCCTTGGGAACCCAACTTAACTTTAGTACTATGTATCACCCAGAGATAGAGAGGTGGACTGAACGAAAAAACCAAATCTTGGAGGATATGTTGCGTATGTACGTGATGGACCAACTTAAGAGTTGGGAGGAATTCTTTCCATTGGTAGAATTCACATATAACAACATTTATCAAAGCACCATTAAGATGGCGCCTTTCGAGTTTCTTTACGGGCGATCGTGTCAGACGCCTTTGAGTTGGGACCAGCTTGAGGATAGGGTACTGGTGGGACTAGAAGTGATCCAAGAAATGAAAGATCAAATGAAAACTATAAGGCAAAGGATCAAGGAAGCGCAGGATCGGTAGAAGAGTTATGCCAACACACATCGTGTTGACTGTAGTTATGAAGTTGGCGATCGAGTCTTCTTGCGGGTGAAACTTCATAAGAGTTCGATCAAGTTTGGAAAGGGTGATAAAATCTCTCCTAGGTTCATGGGACCTTTCGATTTTGTGGAAAAGAAGTGGCTCGTGGCCTATCGACTAGCCTTTCTTGATTATTTTAGGTGTATACACGATGTTTTTCACGTATCTGTTTTGAGATATTATGTTAGTGATCCTACAAATGTTGTTGACATGAGTTCCTTGTAGGTATCAGATGAGGGCACACTCACGACAAATTTGATCCGTATCTTGGACCATCACATTCGTAAGCTATGGCGTCGAACAATATATCAGGTCAAGGTGTAGTGGGCCAACTATAGTCCACACTCGGCAACCTGGGAGGATGCATATGATATGCGTCAACAGTTTCCATTTTTGTTCAATAGATAGACTTATGATACTCTGATACACCTTATTTCGACACTTATATACTGTGAAACTTCAAGACAAAGTTTAAACCAAGAGGGGGTGTATGTAACATCCTGCTCTTGTGCACACTGAGCAGACTTATTCTTTGAGGACACTTGCGTGCAAGTGATTCGGTCCTTTATACTATTGGTTATTTTGATTATGATTATGAGACATTGTGGATTTGATGTTATGTCATTTTTTTTATATTTACATTGACTGGTGTTATTGACTAAGTTCTCCTAAGTGTGCAAGACTCTAGACATTG
>WSFP011516978.1:0-12738 GCA_009831015.1 Picea engelmannii | reverse complement strand
AGGCCCAATTAGACTCTACAACATTTGGAGTGGAATGGTTCTCCAGATCTTACAATCTGGCCAAATTATCGATGAGCTTTTGTGTTTTCTGGTGAATGCTCTTCCTTCAGTTAAAACAGTTTTTTCTATATTTTCTCTTAGGTGAGGCAGGTACAAGAGATGCAAGCCAGTATAAACCAACTTGATGAAGATAGGACAAGAGTTTTAACTATTGGGAAGGGGTCGAGCTTGGGATAACCCGCTACTCGAACATGCAGACAACGATCATATGCCAAAGGGGCTTAGTAATAATAATTTAACTGAAAGAGCATCAAACTGTTGTATGAGAAAGCTACTTAGTAGAAAGAAGATGCATATATGATCAAGATTAGGGTAAGCAAAATAATTCATCTACCAAGACATTCGTCACATAGTTGAGGTAAACTACTTAGCATAGAGAAAGAAACACAATTGTAATCAATGTCACGGTAAGCAAAATAGTTCATCTACCAAGACATCCATCACATAGAAGCACAATGATTTACTTTCATCATTTAAAGCAAGGAACATCAAAACATTGTGCCAGATAACTTGACAATAGAATTAATTGATCTTACTCATTTACTGCAACATTCATTGAACATAAAAGGAAGTAATTCTTCTCCAACTCCAATCACATACATTTGATGAAAATAGCTTGTCTTTGGTCCAGAAGGACTTCTTAATTCATAGCAGTCTCAAAATAATTATCAACAACCAAAAGAAAAGAGTTCTTACAACAACCATTGACCCCTTTAACCATCAGTCGATGTTCCTATTTATAATATAAAGTCTTAACAATAATTAACGGTAAAATACAATTTGAGCTAATCAAGAATCGCCACATGGCGTCATCATCTAATAGTCTTTCAACAGTCCATCCGAGTTGTTTCTTGAAAAGGGTGGACTCTTTCATAATCAGAAAATATGATAAAGATTTATTCACAAGTGTTGGCCCATGGAAACCTGTGTTGTTCCGTTGGAGCCGCACAAATTCCCCTGATGTCTGTTGCGTGCGCCCGATATTTTGTGAGGCTGAAGTTCAACTTTTGAAGTATGGCTCTGGCTTTGATTGGATGTCCTGTGAACTGTTGTACTTGCTCGAGATTTGCATCGGTGACCTTTGCACATTCTTCGACCCATGACGCATCTTGTTTGGTGCATAACTTGATCATTCCGCTTCGGTCAATTAATATCGGGATGCCGAAATCGGGAGCTCGACACACTTCGTCGCTTCGGTGATTCTTTCAGTTCTTCAGTGGGATCACAGGACAGACTCTAGTCAGTGATTGGGAAGGTTCTTCTTGCAATTAAACATAAGTAGTTTAGCGATCAAGCAACCCATGATCTGACATAAATAAACAAAAGATCAACATGTACCTGTACAATTTGCTAGTCTCAATCGTTTTTAATACTTACATGATCCAAAACACTTCCTTCGAGTGACCTGTGAAGTCGTCGCTCCTCTTTGGTATAAATGAACACCTAATCATGTTGTAATGTGGCTAATCAAGTACGATAGACATGAATGTATAATTATCACAGTAATTACTTGACCTTTTGGAAAAAGGGCATCGAGGGAGAATTATGTTCTTGTGCGCTCTTGAGAGGTCGGATATCATATACAGAAGGTCGTTAAATGCCTTCAGAACTCATACCACCAAGCGTGCCAAGTGTTATTTATAAATAACGAAGGTTCAAAAGTTCAAAAGGATCGAAAGGATCGTACCGTATGCTTTCCTGCAACCCCGATCGACGGTGCTTTCATGTTCTGGATCACATCCGTCGATTAGCTGCGACGTGCCAAAAATTCTCAAACATCATGTTGCGAGGCGTGGGAATTATGTTGGCGAGCCGTGTCGTTCTTTGATTTCCCTATAAATCCAGGATCTTTGCGAGCAATCCTTCTTATATGCCAAGCTCATATTCCCTGGGGATCTGGTTCGGTAAGTTCGTCTTGGTGACGTCTAGTTGAGTAATCCTTTGCCATCTGCAAACACCTTGAGTTTTGTATGCTTTGTGATTATGTGATCTCCTTCAAACATAGGACGAGGTCCACGAGGCAGCCAAAGTGCGAGGTCTTATCCCTAGCACACCTGGGACTCCTTCCTGTGGGTTTCAAGAGGTACAACTATCTACCCGAAGGTAGCATCAACATCCAAACACGAGCTTGGGGTGGTCACAGATACATCCGGGAGAGATAAGCTAGAAACTGTGCCTTCTTCGAGATCGGAACTGCGGAGAAGAGGAGGGCCTAAGAAGAAAACTCGATAAGGAGAGGGGGACCGCCCCAAGGCTGAACTGAGTGCACGTCCAACCCTCAAGGAGCCAGTAATGCCTACCAATCGTTTGTAGTTGGTCGGGACCACTGGCAAATGAGGCAGAAGAAGAGAGGGGAGGACTGAAGAGCCAGGAGATTTTGTCGAAAATTCCGCTCAGCAACTAGTGCAGGCTCAATTTGCAATATTTGAGCTTTACCAAGAGAATAGGGAACTGCGGTGTCAGTTGGCGGCAAAAGCCCAGAGGATACCGCCGCCACAAGGTTGCGCGGGGAGCACCGTTTGGCTGCAGAGACAAATTCAAGAAGCACAAGACACGATCATGGAGTTACGTGAGGCACAACAAGTGGCGACAACAATGGAGCATAAGACACCACAAAGCGCGGAAGATAACCTAAGAGAGGGCCAAAGCATAGGAGATACATAGTTAGCGGGTTCTCGCCCTATGTTCCTGGAAGCATGGCTTAACAATTCTTTATATTTCTTCTTTGCAAAGTTTTGTAATCTCACGGCAACCGGGTAGGTTAGCCAAGTCATCGGGGTTGTCTATTCGTATGTAAACCAAGTCTGGCGGAGGTTTTTTTATTGTATATAAAGAAAAGTTTAAAAGTATCATGCTGTGAATCAAACGTGTATTCTCTTTTAAATCTTTTGCGTAAAATATTAGATCTTTTGGAATCACTGTTATTATGTCGCGAGTTTTTTAATGTTTTTCTTTGTAAACCTTTGATATCAATTACTACTTCCGCGAGATTATCGATTTTGGTTATATATATATATATATATATATAAATTAATCATGGAAAGATATTCGACTAGTGGATAAAAGTCATGCTTGGAATTTCACTTGTACCGAGAGTTTTTTTAGAAAAGACTAGAGGTAACAGTTACCGATATCGAGATTTGTTGGAGCGATTAATTAGTTCCCTCTCACCGATACTGAACTTGTTTTAGGAGTTCGATGGTCGGCAGTGTTGATTTTATCTATGTGCGGTGCTTACAATCGCACTTTTCTGTTGAAGCCAAAAGAATCGGTCTTCGACGAAATATTTTTGGAGGCAATATTCATAAAAGAGATACTCTTATCAGCCAACGCCGAAGAATGTCATCACTCAGATGATTTGAATTCCCTTACAATTTTTGCTACCTTAATCTTTCACCGATGCCGAACTTCTCAAGTAAGCCGGGAGGAATCTAGGTCGCTAGTTTCTTAATCCGTCGTGGTGTTCCTCAAGATGGTTCTTAATATTCTCAAGAGAAACTTGGATATATCAGATAAGAAGGTTATCAAGCTCAAACCATGGTGAAAACAATCGAAGGTAGAAGACAAGGTGGTACCGAAAACGAAGTGGTCACAAAACTTTTAGGGTGTGTTGAGCACTCAACAAATGGCGATTCATTGGGTGAATGCAGAATCTCCGTCCCATAAAAAATATATCTTTGGTGCTTATTTTATTCATGCCAACTAGGAATATGTATGTATTATATTATTATTATTATTATTATTATTATTTTATAACTTTTATTGTGTTGTTATTATTGGAAATACTACTTTAGGGCTTGTCCGTTTACCAGGTGGGCATCAGGTTCCCCTTTCAGATTTTGCAAATGATAAGTACCTACCCTGATATTCTCAGCCACCTGAAAAGGCCCAAGCCATAGGCTCTGAAACTTGGAAGGCTTCCCTTTGGGTTCATTTACCTTATCCCACTTTAGGACTAAGTCTCCTACTTCAAAATTCTTTTCTTTAGCCTTATGCTTATCAAACCATATTTTCACTATCTGCTGATGGGATAAAAATTTAGACTTAGCCCTTTCCCTCTCTTCCTCCAACATGAGCATAGTGTTGATTCTCTGTTGCATGGTTGATGATTTATCATCATTAGAATCTTGGGCCAATTGGAGAGATGGAAGATAAAGCCCATTCGGGAAAATGGATTCTTGTCTGTAGACCAGGAAGTACGGGGAATATCCTATAGCCTCTTGGGTTTAACCCTAACAGCCCATAGGGAATTATGGAGTTGGTTATGCCAATTTCTATGGTTATCCACAACCATCTTCTTTAGTATCCTTACCAGATTCTTATTGGTTGACTCTGCCACACCGTTTCCCTAAGGGTAATAATTTGCAAAGTACTTGATTATGATTCCTTTGTATAGAGCAAACTCTGTCAATGGGGTAGAGGAGAAGTAGGTTGCATTATCAAAGACCGGAATGGAAGGAATGCCAAACCTTGTAATTAGTTGTTTTTCTATAAATTGGATGACTATTTTCTCATTTACATGGGTCAAAGGGATGCCCTCTGCCCACTTTGTGAAATAGTCAGTGGCAGTAAGAATATACTTGTGCAATTTTGAAGAATTGGTCTTAATTTCTCCTATGATATCCAGCCCCCACTGCTCAAATGGTCTAGAGACAGTTACAGGCTGAAGCAGGATTACTGCCCTTCTCTCCTTGCCATCACTTATTTGACAAGTCTTACAATTCCTAGCGTAAGCATGAGCGTCTTTGAACAAAGTGGGCCAATAATAGTTGGCTCTTGGAACCTTATGAGTGGTGGTGTTCCCTGCAAAATGTCCCCTAGAAGGGCCATCGTGGAGTTCTTTCAACACTTTATTGATGTCTTCGCGTTCGAGACATCTCAGTAATACCCCATCATAGTTGATCCGTAAGAGTACCGAATTGATGAGGCGATATTGTGCGGATTTTAATTGGAGCGCTCTCCTTTCTCTGGGGTTAAGGTTTTCAGGACAAGTCCCGTGATGTAATACATGAGCCAAATCCTTGTACCAAGAGTCTGGTCCTAGTGAAATGTATGTTGCTTTACCACACCATAGTGCTATTTCATTATCCCACCCTGGATCTTGGTTTGCTTGATCTTGAGCTTCGACTACGAGTTTTCACAAACCTTGTCCTTTTAGTAACTTGGAGGGTTTTATATCTAGATCAAATTCCTGGACTACCTCCATCCAGTTCCCTCTTCTTTATCCCATTTCTTGTTGGGTAAACAAGGATCGGACTGTGGGGTGTGGCACAATCACCTTAGTGTGATTCTTGAGGATGTATGACCTAAAATGATTTACTTCTTTATAGACCGCATAGGCTTGCTTGTCTATGGCGGGTTAATTGAGCTCGTCTCCTTGAAGGTTGGTGCTCATGAATGACACTAGGGCTTTGTTGTTGTCATCGTCTTTCTGATTCAAAACCACAGCTAGCGATTGGTCAGAGGTGAAAGTATAAAGGTTAAAGTCTCTATTGAAATCAGGAATTCGCAATACCGGGGCCCGAGATATGGCATCTTTGATATTGTTGAAAGCGTCTTTCCGTTCATCATCCCACTTAAACTTGGAATCTTTGTGAATCATTTTTTGTAAGGGTTTGATGATTTCGGCGAAGTCGGGGGTGAATTTCCTTACAAAATTAATTTGCCTGAAAAAAGCCTGCATAGCCTTCTTGTTACGGGGTAGTGGGAGTTGAGCTATGGCTTTAATCCTTTCAGGGTCTATGTGAATTCCCACTTGAGATATAATATGACCTAACAACTTACCTTCTTCAACAACGAAAATAGTTTTCTTAGGATTGAGTGATATACCGTATTTTCATCATCTTTCAAAAATCTGAGTTAAGTGTTGGATGTGTTCCTCTCTATTCTTCAAATACACCGTTACGTCATCTAAATACACTACCACACACTTACCTATAATCCCCTGAAATGCCACATCCATTTCCCTTTGAAAGGTCACTCCTACGTTAATCAAGCCTAAAGGCATGCGTTTATACACGAAGGTTCCCCATTTGGTCCGGAAGGTAGTTTTTAATTGGTCTTCCTCTGAAACCAACACTTGGTTGTATCCTAAGAAACCGTCTAGAAGGGAGAAAATTTTTGAGCTTGACACAGTCTGTAGGAGTTGCTCCATCAGCAGGATAGGATAATTTTCCTTTTTTGAAGCTCTGTTGAGATTCTAAAAGTCTATGCATAATCAAATTTCTCCTGACTTTTTTCTTACTAGAACAAGGTTTGCTACCCAGGTGGAATGTCTAACTTGGAAAATTATATTCGCATCTAAAAGCTTCCTTAACTCTTGATACATTAGGGTTTCCAAGGATGGGTGGTACTTTCAGAGCTTCTGTTGAAAAGGTTTGACTTCAGGTTTCAACGGGATGGTGTGTTGAATGATGCGAGTATCATACGTTTTCAAATATTTATAGGACCAGGCGAACAAATCCTAGTATTGCCTGAATAATTTGAGGTAGGCTTTCCCCTCCTCTTTAGATATCGTTTTGCTGAGATTTACATACTTTGGGTTGTCTGGGGTTCCAAGATTTACAGTTTCGTGGAGGGGGCAGGGGATACTAGTTTTTGCATTTTTAGGTCCTTTGAATCGTTCCTTTAGATCAAATAAATTCTCTAGATTTGCTATCCCTTTTGGAATTGTGTGAGCCTTTGGTTTATCCGTGTGTTGACCCTCTCGAGGACTAGTTTCCATTAGTTTCTCTTGTAACTCTTCATATTCAATAGTGAGGTCTTTGAAGTTGTCTTGATTAGTCAAGAAGCTTATGATCTATTCATCCCCCTCAAAGAATTTCCAATTAGAGATATTATTAGGTACCGATGGCTTGTAGAGAAGTTCTACAATGAATTGAGAGGCTTCATAATCTTCTAAAGGAGAGAGTCTTGAAGCAACGGTGGCTAAGGAGTCGACAAGTATGTTCTTCACTCTGGGGATCGCAGTGATATTGAAATCTTCAAAGCATTCTATCAGCCTCTGCACCTCCTGCTGGTAGTTCTTAAGACAAGGGGAGTTGTAGTGTATAGTGTTTCTCACTTGTCTAATAATGATTTTCGAGTCTCCGAACACTTTTAATTCCTTTACATTAATATCTATGGCTTTGTTTAACCCTTGTACCAGGGCTTCATATTCGGTAGTGTTGTTGGTGCACTCAAATTCTAGTCTACAAGACAAGAAATGGCGTTTACCCTTTTGATCGATGAGGATGAACCCTGCTCCCGAACCCTCTTGTGACTTGGATCCATCAAAATAAAGGGTCCAAATTTACAAGCGATGATTTCCATTCCAATCAGTGTTCCACTCTTTGATCTTTTCTTCTGGAAGACCTAACACTAGGTCTTGACAAAGGAGAATATTCCATTGGCATCGAGAATTCTTCTAGAAATATCATCTCGGAGCTTTGGGTAAGTGGAACATCGAACAGGAGAGCAGCAAAATTGCCAAAGTGAGAATCACAAGAATAATTCCCTAGTATGGGAAAATCGATAGAGGCTGGTTCGTTTGGGGTTTCTAGGTCAGTGACCGTATGTTTTAGATATCTTTCCCTATCGAACTTTATCATGTTCTTGTATCCCTTCAGCAGTAGCCAAAGGTGTGCCCAGTTTGTGCTGAAGTATCATTTAGTTTTTCAGACCAATCTCGGCTCAATAATAGCCCATATGCCTCAGGGATATCCACCACAATGATGTCAATCACCTACACGAAATTAGGATGAGTGGTTACCCTGATCATCACATATTTGAGTTCCCCCATGACTTTGACCTGGATCCTGTCTAGTTGTATCACATGCTTATCACTCTTTAGAGGGACAACACCTAATTTGTTACAAACGGCCAAGGGCATGACATTGGAAGATGCCCCGGAGTCTACCAGACTGTTGTGGAGATTCCTATTGAAGACTTTGAACATTAAAAGGAAAGGTGGTACAAAAGGCCTCTCCCTCCTGCCTTCTGAGTAGGTGTTTATTGTTGGTTTTCTTGCCAAATCCATAGGGGGCATATTCTTTTCCTGACCATCGTCGGTGGTCAGGTTTTCTACCGAACTTAGAGCTTGCAACAAAAGGTCTTTCTGCTAAGGGATTCTACATATGTCCATAACTGATACATTGGATTTCATCTTCTTCAAATCTTCTACTACATTGTAGACTAATTTAGGAGAATCATGAGTATGGATACTTATAGGATTTTTACCGAGAGCGAAAGGAATTCTCGGGCGATCGAGAGTTAATTTACTTTGTGAGGCACGGGTGGCATCGGTATCTCTATGGGTGGTGCCTGAGGTTTAAACAGATCATCCGAAGATGTGATCACATCGGGATCCCATATCATCATGGCCGTGTCTTGTGGTGGGTCAACTTCTTCCTGATCGACAATGTTAAAGGCCAAAATGTTGGATGGTTCGGTCAGATAGACTTCTCCCATAAAATGATTGGCCATTAAATTCATGGTGTGGACCCACTGAGGACATTCCCTTTCTGAGTGGTTCTCTTGGTGATATGTACATAAAGAATCAGACGTGACATTCCCTAAGTCAATGTTTAGGTTGGCTGGGGGTGGTTCAATTGCTTTGAAAGCTTGGTTTCTTTTAAAGAAAGGCTTATAGGGTCTTTGGCCTTGGTTTCCCTCACCTGCATTTATTTTCATATCTATAATATCATTTGATTGTTTCTTGACCATGCATTGCAGGTCTTCTCTATCTCCATTACCCTTATCGGGAGTTGGTTCAGATGGATTCCCCGATGGTCTGGTCAAGAGGAGTCCTCTCCTGAGAGGGGGTTGGCTTTCTTTTCTCGCTAGAGATGCATGGCCTTCTTTACACCCTTTCATCTGGAACTCTATCATCTTGGCCTCTTTGAAATTCTCTGCGAGGGTTTTCTTAGCATCTCTTTTAATGAACATGAAAATAGAGGCCGGAAGTGCATTGGCATATACCTCGATTTGCAACTCTTGAGCAGGTTTCACCGCGGGCTGAAATTTGTTTAGGATAGTCGTGAATCTTTGATTGAAATATTTGACCCTTTCCTTTGGGGTCATGGTGGCTGCGAATAATTAATCCATAAGGGATCCCATGGTAGTTTCATCGGCAAATTTGTCTAGGAAATCCTTTTGGAAGTTAGTCCAGTTGGTTATGGATCCTACTGGCAAGTTAAAATACCAATTGGAAGCCGAGTTCTCAAACGTGTAGGGGAAAATTCTGCATACCATGTCTTCATGTTGAACATTCATAAGCCTGATCGCGAGTATGAACTTCTTGATATCATCTTCGGGCAATCCTGAGGTTTCAGGATCATACTTGGGGATAAACTTTTCCGGGTGTTGAGGGAGATTGTGTACTCATCCAGGGATGGCCACGACGTCCCCAACTAACCAAGGTTGGTTGTCTTGAAGTGAAACTTCCCTCTCCTCCTCTCGACCATTGTTCTCTTCCATATCTTCGGAGTCAGAGTCAGGCTCTTCCTCTTCTGAAAGATCGTTAGGTTCAAAGATATCGCCGATTGGCGTCTCGAGTATGAGGTCAAGAGGTTCTTGGATTTCGGTGATCATGAAGTCTATTAAGTCTTCGACGGAGTGTACGAGAACTTCATCGGGAATGCTGACTACTAGTCTGCTTTGTTGTTTTCTTCGAGGGAGGATGGGGGTGAAGGGAAATGTGTCGATTTGTCGGGCGTAGGCTCTGGTAATCCTTCTAAACTGATTCACTTCCTCATGAGGGAGGGCATAAGGTATTTCAAGGTGAATATATCCTTCCTCAGAGTGGGGTGAGTTATCCACTTTGGGAGTACTCAGTAAAGGTGGGTTGTCTGTTGGATGACTAGCCATGCATGTGGGTCGTTATGAATCTGTAGGTTGTTTGAAATATCATATAACTTACATATTCAACTATTCATTCTCAGGCCCTCCTTCTAGCGCCAATTATGTTGATGGGGCTTAAATCCCCTGATTCAACAGCAGGAACCAAACCTGCCACCAAGGCCCAATTAGACTCTGCAACATTTGGAGTGGAATGGTTCTCCAGATCTTACAATCTGGCCAAATTATCGATGAGATTTTGTGTTTTCTGGTGAATGCTCTTCCTTCGGTTAAAATAGTTTTTTTTGTATTTTCTCTTAGGTGAGACAGGTACAATAGATGCAAGCTAGTATAAACCAACTTGACAAATATAGGACAAGCATTTTAACTATTGGGAAGGGGTTCAGCTTGGGATAACCCGCTACTCGAACATGCAGACAACGATCCTATGCCAAAGGGGCTTAGTAATAATACTTTAATCGAAAGAGCATCCAATTGTTTTCCGAGAAAAATACTTAGAAGAAAGAATATGCATATATGATCAATATTAGGGTAAGAAAAATAATTCATCTACCGAGACATTCATCACATAGCTGAGGTAAACTACTTAGCATAGAGAAAGAAACACAACTATAATCAATGCCACAGTAAGAAAAATAATTCATATACCAAGACATCCATCACATAGAATCACAATGATTTACTTTCATCATTTAAAGAAAGGAACATCAAAACATTGTACCAGATAACTTGACAACATAATTGATTGCTCTTACTCATTTACTGCAACATTCATGGAACAGGAAAGGAAGTAATTCTTCTCCAATTCCAATCACATACATCTGATGAAAATAGCTCGTCTCTGGTCCAGAAGGACTTCTTAATTCGTAGCAGTCTCAAAATAATTATCAACCAAAAGAAAATAGTTTTTACAACAACCATTGACCCCTTTAACCATCGATCAATGTTCCTATTTATAATATAAAGTCTTAATAGTAATTAACGGTAAAATACATTTGAGCTAATCAAGAATTGCCACGTGGCGTCATCATCTAACAGTCTTTCAACAGTCCATCCAAGTTGTTTCTTGGAAAGGGTGGACTCTTTCATAATCACACAGTCTGATAAAGAGTTCTTCACAGGTGTTGGCCCATGGAAACCTGTGTTGTTCCATTGGAGCCGCACAGATCCCCTGATGTCTACTGCGTGCGCCCGATATTTTGTGAGGCTGAAGTTCAACTTTTGAAGTATGGCTCTGGATTTGATTGGATGTCCTACGAACTGGTGTACTTGCTTGGGCTTTGCATCAATGACCTTTGCACATTCTTCTACCCATGACGCATATTTTTTGGCGCACAACTTGATCATTATGCTTCGGTCGATTAATATTGGGATGCCGAAATCAAGAGCTCGACACACTTCATCGCTTCGGTGATTCTTTCAGTTCTTCAACGGGATAGGACAGACTCTAGTGGGTGATCGGGAAGGTTATTCCTGCAATTAAACATAAGTAGTTTAACAATCAAGCAACCCATGATTTGACATAAATAAACAAAAGATCAACACGTACCTGTGCAGTTTGCTAGTCTCAATCATTTTTAATACTTATGTGATCCCAAACACTTCCTTCAAGTGACCTGTGAAGTCGTCGCTCCTCTTTGGTATAAATTAACACCTCAACATGATGTAATGTGGCTAATCAAGTACAAAATTTATAATTATCTCAATAATTACTTGACCTTTGGGAAAAAGGGCGTCGAGGACGAATTATATGCTTGTGTGCTCCTGAGAGGTCGGATATGGTACAGAGAAGGTCGTTAAATGCCTTCAAAACTTGTACCACCGAGTGTGCCATGCGTCATTTATAAATAAAGGAGGTTCGGAAGTTCAAAAGGATCGAAAGGATCGCACCACATACTTTCCTACAACCTCGATCGGTGGTGCTTTCATGTTCTGGATTGCGTCCGTCGATTAGCTGCAGCATGCCAAAAATTCTCAAGCATCATGTCATGAGGCACGGGTATTATGTTGGTGACCCTAGTGTCACTCTTTGATTTCCCTATAAATCCAGGAGCTTTGCGAGCAATCCTTCTTATATGCCAAGCTCATATTCCCTGGGGATCTAGTTCGGTAAGTTCATCTTGGCGACGTCTAGTTGAGTAATCCTTTGCCATCTGCGGACGCCTTGAGTTTTTTACGCTTTGCGATTATGGGATCTCCTTCAAACATGGGAAGAGGTCCACAAGGCGGCCAGAGTGTGAGGTCTCAGCCCCATCGCACCTGGGACTGCTTCCTGTGGGCTTCGAGAGGTACATCTATATTCCCAGAGGCAGTGTCAGCATCCAAACATGGGCTTGGGGTGTTCACAGATACGTTCAGGAGAGATAAGTTTGAAACTATGCCTTATTCGGGACCAAAACCGTGGAGAAGAGGAGGGCCTAAGAAGAAAACTCGGGAAGGAGAGGGGGACCACCCCAAGTCCGAACTAAGTGCACGTCAAACCCTCGAGGAGCCTGTAATGCCTACTGATTATTCAGAGTTGGTCGGGACCACTGGCAAAGGAGGCAGAAGAAGAGAGGGGAGGGCCGAAGAGCCAAGTGCTTTCGTAAAAAATTCCTCTCAGCAATTGGAGTAGGCTCAATTTGCAATAGCCGAGCTTTACCAAGCAAATAGGGAACTGCAGTGTCAGTTGGAGGCAAAATCCCAGAGGATACTGTCGCCGCAAGGTCGTGCGAGGAGCACCATTTGGCTGCAGAGACAACTTCGGGAAGCACAAGACACGATCGTGGAGTTACATGAGGCACATCGGGTGGTGGAAACAATGGAACATAAGACACCACAAAGCACGGAAGACAAATTGAG
>WSFP011516974.1:0-12738 GCA_009831015.1 Picea engelmannii | reverse complement strand
AAAAAAAATTAAAATTTTAAAAATATATAATAAAAGTTATTTTTATATCATATTTCAATTCTATTTAAAAATCCTTATACCTTTGTTACTAATTTTATGCATTCATAAAATATATTATTCATAACATAACACATCAAATATAAAATTTAGAGATAAAACATATTACTCATCCATAGCACGTCATATATAAAATTTAGAGAATTAAATAATATATTTAAAACAAATCATTCTTAAGTATATTTTGGGTTTTAGAAAGTTATAAATTTGATAGAAATAGAGTACAATTCATTAGTTATTTACATGGACAATAAAATATATAATTTTTAAAAACGATATGAATTAATTTGAGAGGTTATTTTAGTTAATTATTATTAATATTATTAAGTATTTGGTTAGTTTTGTGTTTATAGATCTGTGTAATTCAATTTTTTTGGTTAGATGTATTAATTTAAGTGAATGAGTTTAACAAAGGGATGTCATTTCGGAGAAGTATTTTTGGGTTTTTCCATGATTTTCTTAAAATCATTTTAGTGGACTAGTTAGAGTGTTTAAGTACTTTAAGTTTCATGCATGAGCTTTTAGGTCAATCTTCTAAGCTAGTTACCTTTGGTGTGTGTCTCACTGGTTGTACTTTAAATTTCATGCATGGGCTCATGTAGGAAAGTGTCCAAGGGTTTCTCCATCATGTTTTCTTTGAAAAATCCCAAAAAACTAGTGCAACTAGTTATCACTAATGGTATTGGGCATTTATATAGTTCCATATCATTAGATACCTAATTTAAATCCCTTTGGATAAGCACCTTAATTTATGTTAATAATTTTATTAATGTGGGAAAGCATCTTTTGAATTTCACCATAAAAATTTTCTTTAAAAAATAAATATAATTAAAACTATCATTTATATAAATAAAGATAAATTTAATATTTTTCAAAAATAATTTTAGATATAATTTACATTTTCCCCTCTTTAATATATTTTTATAAAGTTTGAATGTAACTTTTTTCATAAAAAAAATTCAAGATTTCTATCATTTAATATTATTTATTAATTTTTTTAAAATTTAATTAATTTAGATTTTTATTTTTTTATTTTTTAAAATTTAATTAATATTTTTATAATTTAAAAATAAATAATAATTAAATACTAAAACAAATTAACTTAAAAAGAAACATTAAAAAAAATGAGTTGCAAAATAATTCCATTGATTTTTTAAAAATTCTATGTCAATTCCATTGGTTTGTAAATAATTTAACTCCAAAATTTAGATGAATTTATTAAAATAACTATTTTTTTAATTATAACAAATTCATTATTAAAATGATTAAATTGTAAAGTTGATCCTATAAAAACTTAAACCCTGGGTAAAGTTGATGTTATGCAAAAATTAAATCCTCCTTTAAAAAACCTTTACAACAACATTATTTTAAATTTAAAAGCGTATAATAAAAGGCAGACTTACTAAATTAAGGATTTTTTCAAGTTAATATCTTTTATTTTTTAAAGTTATTTCCCTCACATTGTCTTATTATCCTTGCCAAAGGCGGTGTATAGAGTGGTATTAGGAAGTGTAGTTTAACCAAATATTTAAAAAAACAATATATTTCAAATTATTTAAATTGGTTTTTTTAGGTTTATCTCTTATTGTAGGGACGAGGACGTCAGCATTGAAAAATACAATGTTTCATTTATTAGCATTTAATTATCTCTCGTTAAGGTTGTATTAAAACGGAATTCTGAATAATATTACCCTCGCCAAGTGTTCCAGACCCTAGCAAAGGTGTTGCCAAGTGTTACGGATCTGGCAAAGGTGTTGCCAAGTGTTCCAGACCATGGAAAAGGTGGCAATGCTTGAAGCCTCTGCAACATGCAAGAACCAACATCTGAAAACCCGACATTTTCCTCCTCTAGCATGGTGTTTGTTGATTGGGCTAGGTGTTATGGCTACTTCCTGATAAGATTTTTAGACTTCCCTCTTCGTTACAATTTGTTTTCTTCGGGGTTGCCCTCCCCTCTCCATTACAGTCTCTTTGCTTGCTTCCTCTACTTTAGTGGCCTTCACACACAAGAACAATACAAGAACAAAGCAATAGAGATTCTCAACATATACGACCTTTGCTCGAAGGAGCTTAATCTGAAATTGGAACTACTCTCAAGTATGGATTTGGATCTACATCGGGATCACTTATATTAGTGTTTCCTTACCTAGTAGTGGATTTTCTTAGGGCTTTAGCTTATCTCATCTCATCTAATCATAACCAAATGCTAACTACATAATGGACCTTCTTTAATGAGGTCACATTACATTTATTCAAGGCTAACTACCCAGTGGGCCTTATTTAATAATAAGAAACATAGTGGATCTGATCCACCTTACATTAAATGGCCACCGTACCTACACTATTATTAAATTTAGTGAGCTCTTTGACCCCTAGTGAGGATCCCACCATTCTACCCCCCTTCAAAAAGCATCTCCCTCAGTGCATGTAGTAAGGATGTACGACCATAAATCAAGGTCTCATGTATAAGTGTTGACTACAAGGTTAAAGTAGTCCCAAAACTAGAGTCCCATATAAAAGTGTTAATTGCAAGGCTGAAGTAGTCCCTGAACCAGGGTCTCATATAAAAGTGTTGGCGGAAATGCTAAAATAATCCAATAAGTGCATTCATAAACTCGGGTCATATGTCTAGGTGTGCATGTTAACTCCCAAGTGATGGCTCCTAAGTGACGAACGACTAAGTATGGTACTTGAAATTCCCACCACAATCATAGATCCAAATAAATAAAACCATCTATATCAAAAATATAATCCACATAGTTGTAAAAGGTCAGACAAAAGTGGATCTAGAAGGAACATCACCATAAGAGAACATTTAAAAAAAAAAAAATGGTAGTCATAACTTGCTCCCAACATCCCTCAATGATGTTCTCTTCATATAGTGGAGTGGGATGATCAAAGAAAAACTTGAAGTAATTGTCTTCCTAGAAATTACAATTATCTAAAAACCATTCTTCACAATATTCTTTGAAATAAGTTAACCCCTGCATATATTTCTATGTTATACTCTAATATGCATATATTTTTATGTTATACTCTAATATGATATAGGGATATGTCTATGTAAGGACATTGAACTCTTTAATTTTTTGGATATCCTTCTTAAATTTTGAGAACATTACTTAATATTCGTCACTTTTGGATTATAGCCTACAAAATTTTGAGCTCTTAATCTCTTATGGTTCTCAACATTGTCATTCTTTGATTCTATTATGGTTTTAAAGTGGCAGATTTTAAATGGTCCTAACTTCCTTAATATCATAATTGTTATTATGGTCCAAATTTGGAAATGACATCTCCACTCTGCATATAATGGAACTAGTCCTACTACAATTGGGATCATAAACAAATAGATAATCACACAACAATAATTTCCCAAAGGAGTTTTGAGACCCCAACTTAAAACAAATATAACTCCCATTATACATCTCAAATTTTCTATCATGACCCAAATTTGGAAATGCCACAACCACCATGCTTCAACTGGAATTGGGTTGGCTACAATCTAGGCACTCTATCAAAATAAATCTACTTTGTAATCCTCATGGTTGTTACTGAAAAAACTCTAGAATAGCTAATTTTAAATTAATGATATTTTCATTTCTTGGATTCTTATTTAAATGATTTAAAAAATTGGTTATTTTTTCAAGAGTGACTCAAATCTATAATTCATTTCTTCAAATTCTACAAATAAAGATTAAAAAATGGATCTAAATGTCACAACACTATTTTTCCATTTAAAAATCTACAAAAAGAAAACAAAATTATTTTTCCACTTTCTTGCTAAAAAAGGAGCTTTGGTATAAATTATTATGATCCTTAACCCTTAAAATTGAATCACAAACAAATATACTAGAAATTCTCAATATTTTATTCAATATCAAAATGCTTAAAGTATGGAAACATCATAAAATGATCCTTTTATGGAAGGATCTGTTAGCGTCAGAAGTCACTCATGGATTGCTTGCAGGAGAAGAGCCCAACGCCCATCAGTTTTATGTCACGATTTGTTTAATTGGGTGATCAGATGGGTAAAGACTCAAGAAAATATAGCTTTAACTCGGGAAACTGGGCCTGGTATGTAGAAAGCAAGGAAGGTCTTGATCCAACTTCTGTCAGTAAATTGATTAAAGGGTGGTAGAAGGAAGACTTGTGAGAAGGGCGAGCAAGATTGCCTCGGGCAACAGGCCTTCGGAAGCTTGAGGACGAAAAACTCGGAAGCCAAGATCCTCTTGGTCTAGAGCTTCAAGGAGATGAGGGGTGACTCGACTGAATCCTTCAATTCCAAGTCGTTTCAGCGCTGAGAAAACCACAAGAACCGATTAGAAACAATGCAACTATTATAGTGATCCAACCTACATCATCCTGTAACAACCACAACTTGACTGGATCCTCCAATTCCGAGTTGTTCTAACACAGTAAACAAAGAGATGGAAGGGAAGCTGACATCCATAAAGTAAGAAATCTCAAATGCCTTATACATTAACCAGAGCGGCCAACGCTTCATCAAAACTTTACAATCGGGAGCTTTGCTCAACCATCCCTCCTTACAAAAATGGCGAAAATGCCTACATATACTCAAAAACAACCACATCAGCAGAAGCAAGACGTTGCATTAGACACATTGCATCTGCATGTCTTCTGACAGTCTGTGTATACAGATTCTGGCCGATCATGCACCCAAGACTTGGTGTCCCCTCGGCCAAATTCGGACGACTATTCTTTGTCAGATGCCACCTTAACTATGCATGGCTCCTGCAAAGGAAGTAGCTGAGCCATTAAGTCCCGAGCTAACGTGTGCAGACCTCCTCCGGCTGGCCAAGGACTCGGCATGGATTCTTTGGAAAAATGGGTACACAGGACCTTCTCGAGCAGACCTCCTGCCAGATTATCCATACCTTACACTTAATGTCTGAGGAGAGGTTTCAACCACCCCTTCTCACCCTCATTTAGTCCAGGCGAAAACTAGGATTGAGGTCGGACCCGATGGCACCTAGAGATCACGGTGACCCTTTCGGCGACTAGAATCAACGCCTTTGGCTTCCTTTGCACAGCTCCTTTCCTTCCCAAGTGACCACGGGCTGTGACCCTGTGTTTATTCCTAAAGCGCTTTCAGTGTTCGCGAATGGAAGGAGTTAATCCTTTCTCATCCACAGTTGCGATGAGCGAAACGCCGAGATGGCTTACTTGGGCACCACGCATCCCTCTTATATCTGACAGTCCTGAATTCACTCGGTGATGCTATGGGCCCGGGTCCTGGACACTCTAGGTACCTTGCGCATCGGGAATATGACAAGCTATTCTTTTGTATTTCGAATTCGCGATGGGCGAAAAGGCGAGGAGCCTAATCGTGCGCCAGGTGTCTCCTATGGATGAACGGCTGAGGCTGCTTCACGATATTGCAGGACCACCTCTAGGCACTTTCGGCACTCTGGGGTTCAGGGTTTCGGGATGTGAGATGATGAGGGACTTTCACCCTTCGAACTCCCGACTCCCGATATGCCGACTAGATCTCGCACTATGTGTCGCGGGATCGGACGACCCAGATTCAGTCTCAGCATAAAGTCGCTTTCTTTGACGTTATACATTGGTCAACTTGCTAGCCCCGATATTTCGATGACCGTTGATCTGCTCTTATGGATGGATCCGGGCTGTTGACATCGTAATTCCACCCGCCCGCTTGATTAGAAGCCTCAAAACGAGATTTTTCCATGCTGCGCTCGGGCGCTTCTCGTGCGACTTGTAGACCCGAATACTTTTGCGCCTAGAACAAGAAATGTCACTAACATTAGGATCCATGGGGGATAGAGTCATCCCTACGATGCTCTAAGAAATCATTCTGCAGCTTCAATGCCTTGCTGTTGGGCTATGGAGTCAGGCTCAAAACATCCCGCTGCTGAAAATACAAGCCGAAAAATAAAAACAACAAAATAAAAATACATGCTCAAAGGAGCTTATTTATGTACAATCCTAAACTAATAAAACACTTTACATGGGGCTAGGTGAAAACAGACTTCCACCATATCCAATCAAGCAAATTTCTGAAGGGAAGCTCTTTCTTTCTGTCGATGATCACCAGCAGATGGTGTAACCGTGACAACAAAACAACTACACTCTTCAACTTCTTCTCACAGGGTGAAGTTGATATGGAATAGGGAGGCTCCAAGACATGAAGGACATGCCACTCCATGTATTCTCCGACAGGGTCATAGAATGAGTGGCGAATTTCGGAAAATTGGTGACAGGCAGCCTCCTCTGCTACAGATTTGCTCACATGTGGTTGAATATCTTTGATAAGCATAGGTGAGTGGACAACTGACGTAGGCTCACTGATCTCAGGCAATAGCTTCTTGCTGATTGAATCTGGAATGAAATATGTGCTCAACTGTTCCTCTGGTTCCTTTTCTTCTTCTTGTCTCTCCCCCGGGTCAGATTCGTATTCATCATAAATAGGGACCATGGGGTGGTTCTGCTTGCTGACTGGTTCTTCAGTATCTTTATAGTGATCAAATATAGGATAAGCTTGCTGCTCATCATCACTATAATATACATCAAAAAGGAGTTGTCCTTCATTGATATGACCCTCCTCCAGAACAGTGATCCCGTCGAAAATTTATGTTTCAGGGACAGTGGGACCTGCTGCTTCTGGCTGCTCATACATAATCCTTTTCTCTTTAATCCCAGGTAAAAATATATCGTGAGAAACCCCCTGGGGGAAAAGAGAAGAATCCTCTTCCACAACTAACCCCTCTTTTAAAAAGAGAGGGTCTTCATCATCATGAGCAGAGCTGCTAGGAACATTTGCTTCAACCCGATATCCAGGTGAGTCATCTACCATCGACCACATTTGCTCTATAAACTCATAATTCCCACAAGAGGCATGTTGATCGTTATGAACATCTAAAGGAATAGAGGCATATGATATGATGTTAGATGCTTCTGTTCTAGGGCTAGCACAATTAATATTATTCAACACCTCCATATTTTCCTGGCAAATGCTTTCCTCCACAGTAAAAGTTTCATGGACCTGATCTTCAGGGCTAGCAGAGGCTTCATGAAGCGAAGAAAACTCCTCACAATAGTTTTCAAACAAACAATCAGCTGGATAGTAGTCTTTACAAAATGAATTGAAAGCTGTATGAAAACTCGTTAAAGAGCAGATGCTCGCAGCAGGAAGAGATCGACACCACTCAAGAGCAACTCCCTTCAACGAACACCTGAAGAGCTTAATCTGAACATCCTCATGCGTGATATGGTATCGGTGAATAGCCTCATGGAAGTCCAGTAAATGCTCAGCTGGTTCCTCCCAACTTGTTGCATGAAATTTAGGGAGGAAATCTTCCCATTGGTCTCTATCAGGAAGTGCATTAGGAAAACCAACTATCTAGGAAAAGTCACAGAAAGCAAACCTTTGAGCCATAATTTTCTCCATATTGAAACAGTGGAGTCACCAATCAATCCTCAAATCATGGAGTCGCCAGGTGAAAGATGCGCAACTTCAAATATGCCTGGTCCTTATTCACCATCAAAGGCCAGATCTTAACGTTGTCGTTACCCCATGAAGCTTCTCAGGCTGAGAAAGCAGCTGCTGAAACCTTCTCAAGAAATCTCCTTAGGGTCAGCTTTTAGGTGTGCTAACACTAGTCACAACTGAAACAGTGATGTGGAAACAATAGAGTTGCCACAGTGGAGTCGCCAGGTGCACAGTAGCAATCTTTAAGGGCTCTGATGTCTTATGCACCTTTAGAATCAGAAGCTCAATGTCGTTCTGCCCAGGGAAAATATTCAACTTCGTCCCCGGCAACGACGCCAAAAATGTTAGCGTCAGAAGTCACTCTTGGATTGCTTGCAGGAGCAGAGTCCAACGCCCATCAGTTTTATGTCACGGTTTGTTTAATGGGGTGATCAGATGGGTAAAGACTCAAGAAAATATAGCTTTAACTCGGGAAACTGGGCCTGGTATGTAGAAAGCAAGGGAGGTCTTGATCCAACTTCTGTCAGTAAATTGATTAAAGGGTGGTAGAAGGAAGACTTGTGAGAAGGGCGAGCAAGACTGCCTCGGGCAACAGGCCTTCAGAAGCTTGAGGATGAAAAACTCGGAAGCCAAGATCCTCTTGGTCTAGAGCTTCAAGGAGCTGAGGGGTGACTCGACTGAATCCTTCAATTTCAAGTCGTTTCAGCGCTGAGAAAACCACAAGAATCGATTAGAAACAATGAAACTATTACAATGATCCAACCTACATCATCCTATAATAGCCACAACTCGACTGGATCCTCCAATTCCAAGTTTTTCTAACACAGTAAACAAAGAGATGGAAGGGAAGTTGACATCCATAAAGTAAGAAATCTCAAATGCCTTATACATTAACTAGAGCGACCAATGCTTCATAAAAAATTTACAATCGGGAGGTTTGCTCAACCATCCCTCCTTACAAAAATGGCGAAAACGCCTACATATACTCAAAAACAACCACAGCAGCAAAAACAAGGTGCTGCATTAGACACATTGTGTCTGCATGTCTTCTGACAGTCTGCGTATACAGATTCTGGCCGATCATGCACCCAAGACTTGGTGTCCCCTCGGCCAAATTCGGACGACTATTCTTTGTCAGACGCCACCTTAACTACGCATGGCTCCTGCAAAGGAAGTAGTTGAGCCATTAAGTCCCGAGCTAACATGTGCAGACCTCCTCTGGCTAGTCGAGGACTCGGCATGGCTTCTTTAGAAAAATGGGTACACAGGACCTTCTCGAGCAGACTGCCTACCAGATTATCCATACCTTACACTTAATGTATGAGGAGAGGTTTCAACCACCCCTTCTCATCCTCATTTAGTCCAGGCAAAAACCAGGATTGAGGTCGGACCCGATGGCACCTGGAGATCGCGATGACCCTTTTGACGACTAGAATTGACGCCTTTGGCTTCCTTTGCACAGTTCCTTTCCTTCCCAAGTGACCATGGGCTGTGACCCTGTGTTTATTCCTAAAGCGCTTTCGACGTTCACAAATGGAATGAGTTAATCCTTGCTCATCCACAGTTGCAATGAGCGAAACACTGATATGGCTTACTTGGGCGCCATGCATCCCTCTTATATCTGACGGTCTTGAATTCACTTGGTGATGCTATGGGCTCGGGTCCTGGACATTCTTGGTACCTCGCGCATCGGGAATATAACAAGCTATTCTTTTGTATTTCGAAGTCGCAATGGGAGAAAAGGTGAGGAGCCTAATCGTGCGCTAGGTGTCTCTTGTGGATGAATGGATGAGGCTGCTTCGTGATACTGTGGGCCCGCCTCTAGGCACTTTCGGCACTCCGGGTTTCGGGGTTTCGGGATGTGAGATGATGAGGGACTTTCACCCTTTGAACTCTCGATTGTCGATATGCCGACTAGATCTCGCACTATGTGTCACGGGATCGGACGACCCAGATTTAGTCTCAGCATAAAGATGCTTTCTTTGACATTATACATCGGTCAACTTTCTAGCCCCGATATTTCGATGACCGTTGATTTGCTCTTATGGATGGATCCGGGCTGCTGACATCGTAATTCCACCCGCCCGCTTGATTGGAAGCCTCAAAACGAGATTTTTCCATGTTGCGCTCGGGCGCTTCTCGTGCGACTTGCAGACCCGAATACTTTTGTGCCTAGAACAAGAAATGTCGCTAATAGGATCAACTCCTATTCACTTGCCCACTCGAGTGGGCAACCTCATGATGAGCTAAACTTGAATACAATATACTCCAATATATGATCCATAAGGAGGACTCCATCCTTATTTATAGATAGAAAGAAAACTATGATCATAACCAAATGCTAACTACCTAACGAGCCTTCTTTAACAAGGACACATAACATTTATTCAAAGATAACTACATAGTGGGCCTTATTTAATAATAACAAACATAGTGGACTCAATCCACCTTACATTAAATGCACACCATACCTACATTATTACTAACTCTAGTGACCTCTTTGACCCACCATTACACCCCTAGGGAGGATCCCACCTTTTTTGCCTTTCTTCTTTTTAACCTCAAGCCAATCCCTGGAGCAGGTTCCACAACGATTAATTGTAAATTAGAATTTAAATATTTCAACAACTCATATGGGGTACCAATTCCTTATTGGAATTATAATTGTTAGATTCATGACGTCTCTTCATTCCTTTTAGTGGGACTTCATTTGTAACTAGCACCCTTGAGAGAGAAGTCTCAGTATTCTTCTATTCTTCTATATCCTCCATTGGAATATTTTATTCCTCAATATGCACTTATGGTCAAGGATTGTTATCCTTCTCTAAAACCATTGTTTGTTGTTCTTCTACAATTTGATCATTTTCATCATTTGATTACAGTTGCCCACATGACTGAAAACTTTTTGGTTTGGTTTATGTCCTTAGTTCCTTTCCAAGCGAGCTCACACTTACAGATAAGAATTTTGAAGATAATGTTTATTGGCAAAGACAACACTAAAACGTTGTATTCTCATAATCCAAAACCCGAGTCCATATAAAATTTTCCATTTGCAGTTTTATCTTGTTTGATAGACCCTGGTTGATGTAAATCCCAACACATATTTAGGCATATGTGAAAAATCCAACTTAATCCACTCAAGATATGGTTTTAAGTAACTACCCAAGGTATACCCAATAACGTTAAAAACTAATATACACCAAAAATATAGTGGAAAATTTGGGAGGTGAATGCAAATTAGTGTTTTGGTGACATACATAGTAGTAGTGTCAAAATCTAGAAACCGTGGGGTAATAAAAAGACTCACTCTTCCTTAGAACCAGGGACCCTCCTCAAACACTCTCTAATAATGATTAAGGTTTGAGAACTAAACAATAAATTATAAAACTTTGGAGTATAGATAGACCTCGCAATGCTTTGTCTAGGTCAAATATATACATTGGTACAATATTGATGTAAGAGGTTAGATACCATTGAATCTAAAAAGTACAATATATGATTCATTAATGAGAGAAGGTTTGTGACCTTAGACCTCTAGTATTGAACCTCTTTAGATTTATCCACCATATATGCACTAGATGGAGGAGGTTTTGGAGAAACTAAAGTACAAGATTTATTTTTACTATATCCTTGAAAGAAATAGACTTTGAGGATGAAGACACTCCATTTATCATTGTTCATCCATGTAGGTGCAAAACTAAAGTGAGACTTGTGTATTTGCATATGTTGTAGTTGGACAGATGATAATGGTCATATAGTTATTTACCTTGAAACAAAAGTCATTGTTGGTTGACAAGGATCTCTTGCATGAGATTGAGTTTGTGCTTTAGATCTACCACATAATCAACAAAGCTCACTCACAAGATTATAGTTTTCCTTATGAGAGACTTGACTATGATTTGAAATCTTGCTTTTGTATTAGAACCCTCTCAGATTAAGGATTTCCCGATAATTTTATTGATACCAGACATTTTGTCAAACAGTTGTCATGAAACGATTTTTCCAGACACTTGGCATGCATCATTGTGTCAAGATAAAATATGGTACTCAACCTACTCACAAGAAGGTCTGACCACAACAAGCTTCTTGGTGAGCTTCCAAGTCTCGGTGATTCGCTATGTAGGCTATTCATTGTTGCCCCAATATAATTCCCTCCAATTATCACTAACAAAATTCATAGTCCTCATAGTCGCTTTTATGGGGATCATAAAATAGGACAACCAGCTTGTGTCTTTCTCCACTAGTGTCTTTAATTATTCCTTCTTCAGTACTGGAAACTAATAGTGTAAACATGAGGTTGGGGATATTTCTTCCAGTTGAACCTAGTGATGGTGATGGCATGTGTTTCCTTTGAGAGGGAAAAGGCTAAGGTGTACAATGCCCTACCAAAATCAAAGGTATCCCAACTTTGAGGAATGAGGACTCATCGATCAAAAATATTGATGTTACAGTCCCTTGGATCCCATAGCTTATTGTCATAGATAGACCAAAGAAATGAGTCTATTCCATTCTTAGATTCCATATGTTCCTTTAAACTCCCATAACTAAATTCCTCATCTAGCTTATGATAGATGAAGCATGGCTAAGATATTTCCATTTACATTTTAAAAATTTATGTCTATATAAATCTTATGTATATAATAGATTTCTTTAAATAGTAGTATTCCTATTTTATTTATTTATTTATTGAAAGTGGTGTAACCTGTCATAACTTAGTTCTCAATCAACAATGAGGACAACCATCATTGGATACTATCCACAAATGTGGGCTATCTCATATATGTTATTCAAAGAAAGTCATGTCAACCAAAATAACTTGTTAGTGGTTCATAAAGGGGCATAATTTCACTTTTTTCAGATGCCTTTGAGTCTTGAGATGTTAACATATATCCTCATGTCCAAGGAAGATGAGCTCTTAGCTAATAAAAACCAGTTTTAGATCTTACTTCTAGACCAAAAAGGTGATTTCAGCCTAGATAGTATCTGTAAGAAATCTCATGTCCCTTTGTGATCATCGTTGAGGCTACCTCCAATGAGATCATGTACTTTCTAGTAACATCTATCCCTAGTCCCATACATGAGACCAGGGACTACCTCCAATTGCAATTTAACTTCTTGTCCAAAAAAATAATATTTCTATTTAAATTTAAATTTAATATGTATCTTTTTTTTTCTTTATATTATCATTTTTATATTATATATAGATC
>WSFP011516971.1:0-12738 GCA_009831015.1 Picea engelmannii | reverse complement strand
CTTACAAACAGAATGTAAATAAACTAGCTAAGGCGCTGGTAGCTTATCTCTGAGAAGAGATGTGGCTGCTACTCGCATCCATCAGAAGATGATTACAATGAGGCTCTAGAGGCCTTTTTACAATAGACGAGAATGCCAAAAGTGATATACATCCAAAAACCTAACCCTAGGAGATGAAGCGCCAAAAGTCATGTGGGCCTCGTTTGGGTAAGTTAGTACATCAACTTCCCGGGGTCGTAACTTTTGCATACGATCTTCATTTTAGGCGTGTGATAGCTCGTTGGAAAGGTATCATCGAGGAGATTCATTTTGGGGGCTAAATCATGCCTTCGGATATCATTTAGAACCTTGATCTCAAAAAACCTTCATTTAGGCCCTCAAAATGGCCCCGGAAGTTAAAACCTGCTGAAAATAGTAAATTGCCAAAATTGCCAGAAAACTGTTTTGAGCCAGTCGCAAAAGGTGGGTGGCCACCGATATCCACATGGATCAATAACGAAGTGATTTAAAAAAATGCATATAACCAAAGAGTTGATTTTTCAATTTTTCAATGACCCTAGAACCAACTAACTTCCTCGTCTGAGAGAGAGGTGTCTTTACAAGGAATAGAGCATGCTCCATCCATGTAGACACCATTGGATGGAGTGGTGGTATCTACCTATAAGAATAGGGAGGTTCCCTTGTGTTTTCTATGGAAATTATCAACCAAGTTCATTCTAGATCTCAATCTCAAATATTTTGACATTCATAAATTCTAGGGGGGTCTTAGAAAAACAAGACAGTGGAGCAATAAAATAAAAAAAATGTGGAAACAAAACACAGAATATACACAATACAATAGAGACACAGATTTACGTTGTTCACCTAGTGTAGGCTACATCCACCAGAGAAATTGCCAGGTCCTTCCTTTATTATTATCCAACAAATGAAGGCATACAACCTACAACAAACCCGTTGTAACTTCTTCTTCTTTCTCTCATAGTCTCCTATCTTAGAATATGATATTATCCATAATGAATAGCTGCAATACATTTCCCTTATAATAGAGGGTTGCCTTCTAGGCAAAAAAACCCTAACATAATTTCTACCATTAGATCTACAACCTTATAGTGAACAATTTAGATTTACAATGAAATTGCAATATACATTTGCAAGACAATTTTTCCTTTGGGGGCTTCTCCCCCAAACCCCCACCAGGGATCTGCTTTCCCCCGTACCCCCAGCTAGGGGGATATCCCCCCAAAGAACCCACAGAGGGGGTAACCCCCCTTTGCACTCCCCTGCATGGAAGAGTGTACATTCTTCTGGGGTTTAAAGTCTTCATGGGGTATAAACAGGGCTGAAAAACAAAATACCTCTAAATCATGAAGATAATCAGGCTCCACAACCAACAGGGGGTTGGTATTATTTCCTCTTAGGATGAATAAACTACTAAGTGTAACCCATTGAAAGGATCACCTGCAACTAGGAATATTCCAAAATACCCCACAAAACACCTCATATTTCACTTAGGATTTGGGCCACTAGTATTGTGATATCATCCTTGACACATAGTGTAGTTCAACAAAGTGCATTTGTGGTAACTTCCCAGTAAGAATCATTAGTTGGTGATGTTGAACCACCATGTATAAGGAATTTGGTCCACTCTCATTATATAAGATGCATTGCACCTCATCAAGCTTTCCATTATACTTCTAGTGTAGTTGTTCCACATCAATGCTCTCATTTGAAACATTCTTGTCATGGCCCCACAAAGGATCTTGTTCAAGATAATTTCTTGGGAAAGTTTAATGTAACATATTTTGTATACTTTCATTCTTATGTATTTAATTTTTCATTCGAAAAATATTTGGTAAAAATAAATTTAAAGTATCGTAATTATCTTTTATTTTTTTGGCATCTACATATAATATGAGATGACACACCTCCATGCATGTGGTAGTGAAACTCTTGTCCATGACTTTATGTAGCATATTCCGTTGGTCCTCCTCACACCCAAGAATTTATACGACTTTAAGCATTTTTCCTTAGTGTGTTGAATTAATGTTTCAGGTGAGACCATAAAGTTTTTGAAACTCTTTATTATCATTATCATTTCGTCATCTTTTTTGTTGTAACATGAATTTTTAATATTAAATTTTATTTCTCTTTGATACTTAATTATGATATTACATCGCTGCAAATCAATGGTATGCTTTATATGGCATGAATCCTTTGCCCTTCTTTGTGCCTAGAAACGATTGAGAGGCTTATGGTTTTGTGAATATAGGTATATTTCTCAAGAAAATAGATCCATAACGATTCACTTCTTGATCACATGTATTCATCTTAAAACCATTAAGTAATTGATAAATTATCCTTACAATATCTCGAAGGGGGCTTGTAAAGGGTTTTCGTTGATGTGGAACTTAGAACTTGTGCTTGTTTTCATTTAGGTTAAGATGAATCATTCTATCTACATAGTGGAAACATACACACACCAATGGAATTCTAAAGTTAGGAAAATTAACATCAAGTCATGACCAATGAAATATCCAAAAGAGACCAAAATATATATTATATATTGGTTTATCATGTGATTGTGATCGATACACATACATACACAAATATATATATGTGTTATATGACATAAATCTATTCATGCCCCACAATCTAGAGTACGAAAACAACCATGTCTACTCTTACGTGTGCAATGAAAACTAACTGGAGACTAAAATAGAGAGCGAGAGTACACAATGTTCAACAAACCTTTAATGTAGGTAAGTTCACTTTAAATAATTTCCAATGTCATAGCAAGGAGGACTAAACCATATTGTCCAAAGCTATTTCTTCCAAACAATTTGGGCTCTTGAATAGGGGATGAATTTCGGTGTATCAAAAAACAAAAAGAACTCCTAGCATTCTTATTGAAGTTAAGTCTCTCTAAATATTATGATAAAGTATCTTGGTTATACATCAGGGTAATATTAGCCCATGTGGGTTAGATTCTTCCCATGGTCAATTGGACAGAGAAATTATTGAGCTAAACATCCTTTTCAGTACTAGTTGATGGATCTTTCATACCCTTCTTCAAGCTCACTAGAGGGATTAGAGATGGTATCCCCCTATATCTTATTATATTTCTATTTATGAGAAGGAATTAGTAGGTTGTTGAATTTCCGAAGACAAAATGGATGATCGAAAGCAATAAAAATCATGTCAAAATTTAAGGCATTTCATTTCTAGAGGCATCTATTTTGATGTCAAAGGATTTTAGAATGTAAGTACGTCAAAGACATGAACAATAAAAGGTATACACTTTATCTTTTTGAATACCCTCTACTACCTCTATTCTCAACTAAAATAGACTCAATTGTAATTCAATCCACTAAGAGGGTGTACAATGTGGAAAATCTATGAAAAATAGTTTCTTAGATAATTCACCATTTCTTTGAAACTTCATAGTTTATGAATGTTCCTTGGTGGTGGGTATTTCACCTATTCATTCACATTGCATGGAAATTCTCTTATTTAGTGTAATCCTACTCCATTTGACTAACCCAATCACCATAAATTTTGGAAAAACTTTATGGTAAAATATTAAACTAATCATCGACCATAAACATGATGAGAGTATTGAAAAAAAGATAAGCTCTATGCTACATACATAGTTTTAAAATAATTCATTGAATAACAACATGGGATTGTGAAAAGTGAAAAAAGATATCATATAGAGTAGCATTTACCATGATAACATGAAATTTCAATTCATAGAGAACCATGAATCAAACAATAATATTTCTCTTGCCTAGGCCATCTCACTACCAAACTCGAGTTTGACCACTTGTTTTTCGGCAGTGGGAAACCCCAAAATTGTTCAAGGTCTCCTTACTTAATCTTTGGGTATGGGTAGGCTTGCCAATTTGGGTTTTTCAGTTATCTCAAAAATGCTAAGTGGTGACCAAGACCTCTCCTTATTTTTCAATATTGTTGCCTTTTCACTAAGCACTCTCTTGTGGTTTCCTTGCCTCCACCTCATTGTTCACCTCTATCTTCCTCTTCTCATTCTGCACGATGTTTTGCTTATTTTTCCTTCGACATGGTGTTTCTCATGTGTCTTGTTTCCCTATTGTGTTTTTACATCATATTTTTTTTTCTTCTTGAGTAAGAATTGAATGAATATCAATGTGTCATGGAGGAAACTTAGACCTTCCCTACTTTAATGAACACAAAGTAGAATTTATAAATTTATTGTTTTGCAAATATCCAATTTATTTATGAGAAATAAATTACAATGTTATTGTATTTCTATAGCATAACTATCTCCAGCTAGGGTGCATAGATTTCCCCATACCCTAGTATCACGTGTAAATTTAAATATGCTTTTACTATGAAATTTGTGGTCTTGTTTTGGTTCATTTTCATGTTTCTATACTAATATAACATATTATAAATCTATTTTAAATCCCAATGATTATTATTTAGTTCATCATGTCCACCTTTACCTATACATCCCACACCCACGCATTTCATCCCACATCACTGATCCAAAAAGGATCCAGAGAATACTAGGGACAACTCAGAATTCTTAGAAGCAACTCAGGAAGCTAAGAATGGCCTTAGCAGACAGAGAAAGGAAAAAAATTCAAATTCCTCAAAACTTAGTGAAATTGTCATCATCACGAAGAGTGTGTTCTAAGATTTCCAACGACATAAACAACTCGTCAAATGAAGTTACATATCAAAATATATTCACGGTCAAATTTTTTGTCCACCTAGCCCAGTTAGCAGGCATGAGTCAACATCCATACTGTTGATGTTAGCATCAGTATAGCTGATGTCATCATCTGTATAGTATAGATTGCACACACAGAGGCCGACACGTGTCATGCTGACATTTGCATGGTGACATGGCAACACCAGAGGCTCTCACATGTCACTCATTTTCGACATTTTTTGGTCAACATGTGGAGCAATGAGGAAGTGCCACGTGGAAGTCCATACAACCACGTGGAAGACAGTACGGGATGTGGCAGGTGATATGGAAGGGTGATTGTTCAAGTGGATGGCGTGGGACAATGGTTGGCTTCCACATGGTAGTGGGAAAATGCCTAATGACCACCCGAAACAGAATTTTCAAAAATAAAAAAATTCCCACCAAATATGGTGGAGGTCCCGCCAAATATGGTGGCCAAAATTCCCATTCCGACAAATCTAAACAACAAATCCAAACTTGGCGGCGGTTTCAAACCACATATATATTGTTATAACTATAATCCCAAAAGAGGAGGCATGTGGGCTTGACCCCGAGACCTCCCCCTATCCAAACGCCTTACAAAGTATCCGCCAATCATTGGGATAACAGACTCTATTGGTTAGTCCACCCAACATTTAATTTAAATGCTGAGTTTTCCCATGGACAGAGGAGGGCGCTTGACGGTACGACCAAACACATTTTTCGAGACAAAGTACAATGAATTAATTGCAGGTTGTAGACACAAAAAATCGAGACGATATTTCTCATGGGCCTAGGAGTGCCAGAGTCAGATTGAGTCATGGAGATAGTTCTTTTTGGGTAATTTGATGCCACAAATTCAATGGTGTTGTATTGTTTCTTATCTAAGAAAATCCTCTGCAGCTTAATTCCATAATGAGGTATACTTATGTATTTTTCCAAATTCTTTTGCTAAGTTAATAAAAGGGCCTACCCATTTGAGTGCAGGACCCAGAGACGTAGTCCACCAGGGATGAAATATGTTATCAAGTTTTTGTGTTTATATTTGATGCTTATGTCTCTTCATTATTAAGCTTTTAATTCTTTATGGTGCACTTTAATTTATGCTCATTTAATAAAATTGTTTATAAGTCACTGCGATGAAAAGATCTCAAATCATGTTGGTATCAGAGTAGTCATCTTTAACTTGAATTGTTGAGTGTGAATGCTTATTAGGGCCAAGATTAAGTAGGGTGAAGGAACTCTTAATACTTTCAATCGTGAATTTGGTCGTGCATCTCGAAGGAAGAAAATGGTAGAAGAGGACAAGCGTGATGAACAGAAGAAAAACTTCCATATGGTATTTTATCTCATGTTAGAAATGGTCGAGTGAATGTTTGGAGACTACGAGAAGAGGATGAAAAAGAAAGGGAAGAAAAATGAAGCACAAGCTGATGATAATTCTTCAATCAATCAAGGGGCTGGAGGAGACCCTCCCGAGCCTCCATCTTCACCCTCAAGTTCTAGCTCTTCTTCCTCTGATCATTCTCATCATTCTCATCATTCTAGCCACAAAGATTATTTTAAGAATCCATTATTAAATCTTGATGTAAAATTTTCTTTACCTATGTTTAATGTAGATGATAATCCTCAAAAGTTAGATAATTGGATCCGATAGGTTGAAGTATATTTCTGTGTTCAATAGATTGATGAAGAGGAAGTTAAAGTTCAATTGGCTTCTCTTCGAGTGGAAGGAACCACTCTCATATGGCGGGAGAGGAAAATTCAGGACAAAAGTAAGTGTGGTAATCTTCTTTCCTCATGGTCGGAATTTAAATCAGCAATAAGGAAGCAATAAGGAAGAAATGATGGAATGACAAAATTTAAGACAAAGTAAAGTTAAAACTGTACAAAATTTCAGGAAAGAATTTAGGAAGAAATCTCTTGCATTAAACTTTCCTTTGGATTCTTATGAAACTTTGATGAACTATATTAGTGCACTTCATAGTTATATTCGTCATACTTTTCTATTGTTTAACCCCACCAATATTGATAAAGTTTGTGTGCAATCCACTCACCTTGAGAATAGGGGAAAGCATGGTCAAGAATGTCGCACAATGAAACCTTCCAATCTCCCACATAAGCAGTTTAAGAAGTTTAAAAGGAAGGAAAAAATTATTGCCACTGTAAAGACAAAAGAAGGAAAACCATCTTGCACTCATTGCAAGAAAAGTGGTCACGATGATGAACATTGTAGGAAACTACATCCACAGAAGAGACCGAAAATTTTCAGTGGAAAGGGGAAGACAAAGACCGTTGCTACAGTACAACAAGAACTTGGTTCCAATTTAGAAGACAAAGTTAAGATCCCAGCGGTTGGAGTACAAGGTAAATATTACCTTCATGCCTGTTGAAATTCCAATAATGAATCTCATGATGATTAAAAAAAGAGGAATGAATTATTTCATATAAGAGTTGTATCTAAACACACTAATATAGATACATTGTTTGATCCGAGTTCCCAAGTAAACTTGATATCTGAAGCACTTGTCAAAAAGACGGGTCTTGAAACTAAACCGCATCCAAAGCCTTATCGTCTTGGTTGGGTATGTGATAACGCAAAACTTAATGTCACCACACAATGTAGGGTCATATTTTAGATTACTTCAAAGTTGATTGATGAAGTGGATTTGGATGTTGTATCACCTGATATATGTGGCATAGTGCTGGGGAGTCCTTACCTTTATGATAGAAAAGAAGTCTTCTTTCATCATGAGAAAAAATATCACCTAACTAAGGGTGGAGGGGAATATATTGTTAGATCCCACAACATGAGGGTAAACACAACACTTGTTAATGTTCGACAAATTAAGAGACTCATAAACACTAATAAGAGATATTTACTCATGTTTGTAAGGGAGAAAGATGTTGGAACATCCGACGCTTTCCAAGGATGTGATCCTTCTCATAAGAAAGAATTAATTGATATTGTTTCTAATTATGATGATATTTTCTAGGAACTAGATGGATTACCTCCTAAGAGGGAAATCCAACATGAAATACATCTTCAGAAGGATTCTTCTCTTCCTAATGTGGGCATGTATAGGATGTCATTTGTAGAGATGACAGAGATCAAGAAGCAGGTACAAGGCTTATTAGATCAAGGGGTCATCAGGCCCATTTCATCTCCTTGTGGTTCTCCGATTGTGATGGTTCCAAATAAATATGGCACATGGCAAATGTGTGTCGATTAACGAGCCTTAAATAAAATCACATTGAAAAATCGATACCCTCCTTCTCGTATAGATGATTTACTTGATCAATCAAAGAATGCTGTTTATTTCACTAAGTTGGATTTGGGTTGTGGATACCATCAAATCATGGTTGCAGAACATGATGCATGGAAGACTTCTTTTAAAACCAAATAGGGATTTTTTGAGTGGTTAGTTATGTCGTTTGGGGTTTGTAATGCTCTCACAACTTTCATGCGTGTGATGAATGATGTATTAAGGCCATTTCTATATGATTTTGTGATTGTATATTTATACAACATTCTTATTTTTAGGGGAACTTGGGATGAACATGTAAGGAATATAAAGAAAGTATTGGATACTTTGCAAAGGGAAAATTTGTATGTAAAACTATCCAAATGTGAATTTGGTAAAACTGCACTTGTGTACTTAGGTCATATTGTAGGAGGAGGATAATTGAAAATTGATCCTTCCAATATTGATGTAATTGTAAATTGGTCTGAGCCCAAAAGTGTAACTGAAATACAGAGCTTCTGAGGTGAAGTTCTGTACTGGAGGAGATTCACTTCAAACTTATCCTTTATAGAAACTCCTTTGCATGCCTTAACTAGTGTCAAGAACATTTTTCAGTGGGGGGGAAAGAAAAAAAAATATTTCGACACTTTGAAAGAAAATATCAATACCGCACCAGTATTAGCACTGTCAAATCCTCAATAGCCCTTCATGATAGAGACAGATGCCAGCAAATATGCCATGGGTTTAGTATTGATGCAATATCGTAAGCATATATGTTACCACTCTGAAAATTTTAACCAATATGTTGTTAATTATTCTACATATGATAAAGAGTTGTATGCATTAGTTAAAAGAGTAAAGAAATGGAAGCACTACATGTTAGGGAAGGAAACAATCATACATACATATCATCAACTCTTATAGTGTCTCCAAGCATAGGAAAAACTGCAAAAATATTGACATTACAAATGGTTAGGTTTCCTACAACAATTTCATTTGGCAATCAAGTACAAAAAAGGTACGAGTAACAAGGTAGTTGATATGATTTCTAGACCTCCTATTGTTGCTTCTATTATTTTGAAGAATGCTTCTTTATCTCATGATAGCTATGTGGAACAATATGAAAATGATGAATATTTTAAAGAAGTATATGAGAATCTAACCCATGGTGCACAGGTAGAGAACTATTGTTTACAGGGAAAACTACTCTACAATCTTGGAAAGCTATGTATTCCTACAAGTGAATGAGTCCATTTAATGTGAGAAGCTAAAACTTCCCTTGTGTCTGGGAATTTAGGGGTAGGAAAAAATATGGCACATCTACAGAGGTTTTGTTACTGGCCTCAGATGAAAGAAATTATAATTAAATATGTAAAGGGGTTTGTGATGTGTTCTACATGTAAACCCTTATAATAGAAACTGGGGCTATACTCACAACTTCCTGTTCCATCCCATCCATGGGAAAGTATATCCATGGATTTTGTAGGGGGTTTATCAATGTTGAAAAGGTTTCATGACTATTTGTATGTTGTAGTGGATAGGTTTAGCAAGATGTATATCTTAATGCCATGTAAAAAGAAGATTATTGTTGAGTAGACTGCTAATATCTTCTTTTAGTATGTTTGGGTTCACTTTGGGTTACCCACATCCATTATCTTAGATCAAGATACTCGACTCCTTGGGTATTTTTGGACAAGTTTGTGGAGAATGATGGACACCAAGTTGAAGAGGAACAATGCTTTCCATCCACAAACCGACAAACAAATAGAGGTTGTTAATCGAACAACGGTACTTTTTCTTCGAGGCTACTACAACAAGCATCCCAAGTTATGGGATGAACATATACCCTATGTAAAATAGTCTTACAACCGAGCCTTACATTCCTCCACTCAGTGTTCTCCTTTTGAGACATGTTTTGGGTATTTACCTAAGGTTTCTTTGGACTTGATGTATGGGAGAGATTTCGATTGAAATGAAGAAATAAATGAATACATAGCCCGCAAGTTCATCCAGAGGATCCAACAGGTACATCAAGCAGTCAGGGAATAGTTGGAGAAAATTCAAGAACATTATAGAGCTCGGCACGACAAACATAAGTCTGATCATTAGTTCCAGGTTGGACACTAGGTATGGCTTCACATCAGAAAGGAAAGATTGAAGGGTGTAGGAAAGAAACTCAAGACCCTTTGTTATGGACCCTTTACTATTTTGGCACAAAGTGGTACTAATTCTTTTCATCTAAATCTTCCACTGTATATGAATATCTACTCATTTGTAAATGTGGATAACTTGAAACTTTTTGAGCCTCGAATGATCATGGATCAGGATGAGGAAGTTTCAATACCTTCAGTTGATGATTTTTCTCATGATTACTTGGATGATTTAAAGGAATATATCATCTTGGACATAAGGATGAGGAATTTCAAACATGAGTTATGTTGATTATCTTTGAGTAGGCTTAAAGGGAACACATCCAAGCAAGGCAAAGTGGATTGAGAAGAACAAGATGAGGGAACTCTTCCCTCACTTATATGTTCATTGATGAAATATTTTGGTGGTCCAAAAAGTTCTCTGTGGGAAGGCTTGATTCAAAAACGATCCAGAGAACACTAAGGAAAACTCAGAATTCGTAGAAGCAACTAAGGAAGCTCAAAATGGCCTCAACAGACACAGAATGTGAAAAAATTAAAGTCCTCCAAAATTATTGAAATAGGCATCATCTCGAAGAGTGCCTCACAATATTTGCAACGCTATAAACATATCGTCAAACAGAGTTACAGATCAATAGATATTCACGGTCAAAGTTTTGGTCAACCTAGTCCAGTCAAGAAGGATGAGTTAGCATTCGTACTATTGATGTCAACATCAATATGGATGATGTCAGCATCTATATAGTATATGTGTCAAACGTAGAGGGTGACACATGTCATGTTGATGTTAGCATGGTGATGTGGCAGCATAAGAGGCTGCCATGTGTCACTCATGTTCAACATTTTTCTGCCAACATGTGGACCAAAGAGAATGTTCCACGTGGTAGTGCATACAACATTGTGGCAGACCGTATGGGACATGGAAGGATGGCGTGGAAAGATGACGTGGAAGGGTGACTATGAAAGTGGATGGCGTGGGACAATGGTTGGCTTCCACGTGGCCCAGTCATGGGCTACCACGTGGAAAATCCCCAATGAGGGATCGAAACCAAATTTTCAAAAATAAAATTTGGCGGAGGTCCCGCCAAATCTGGTGGCCGAACTTATGATTCCAAAAAATATAAACAACAACTCCAAACTTGGTAGTGGTTCCAAACCACATATATATTGTTATAAATATAATCCCAAAAGGGGAGGCCCATGGGCTCGACCCCGGGACCTCCCCCTATCCAAACGCCTTACATAGTATTCGCCAACCATTGGGCCAACGAAATCCATTGGTTAGTCCTCCCAAAATTTAATTTAAATGATGAGTTTCCCACGAATGAAGGAGGCCACTCGACGATACGACTCAAGACGTTTTCTGAGACAATGTACAATGAATTAATTGCAAGTTGCATGAACGAAAACTGAGACAATATTTCTCATGGGCCCAGGAGTGCCAGAGTCAGATTGAGACATGGAGACAATCATTTTTGGGTAATTAGATGCCACAAATTCAATGGTTCTATCTGTTTTCTAATCTAAGCAAAGATTCTGCAGCATAATTACGAAATGAGGTATACTTATGTATTTTTCCAAATTCTTTTGCTGAGTTAATAAAAAGGCCTACCCATTTGAGAGGAGGACCCGAAGACATTGACCACCAGGGATGAACTCTGTTATCAAGTTTTTTTTTTCATATTTGATGCTTATGTCTCTTCATTATTGATCTTTTTCCTTCTTTATTGTGCACTTTAATTTATGTTCATTTAATACAATTATTTATAAGTCACTTCGATGAAAAGATCCTAGATCAATCACAAGGTGGGTATGGTCCTTGGCCACCTTATCCCATTCCTTGGAATTCCACTCCCCGCCATGGTATCTCATCAATTCATACAACCCATAGAGGTATATCACCACACACCCCACCCCCAACTATCCAAAAAATTTCCCATTCTATCCATCCACTTTGGCTCCACCCATCTACAATCTCATGAGCCCCCTTGTTGCATCCACTATGATTGTACTCACCCACCTTGCACTGGTCTACCCTACTGCATCCCCCTTGTTACGTTCATTGTTTCTACACTTGTACACCCTATACTAATTTTTACAACCATATCTACAACATCCTCGATTGTCGACTCATATCATGCTATCCATTTATCTGCTCCACCTCCTAGCAAATATCAAGATCATTGCCTAAGATATTTAGGGTGAGATAATTAGTTAATGAGTTTTTTATCTAGCATGAATGGAATTGGTTTAGTCATTTGATTAAATTTCATTAATTACTCTTGTAATTGCTGTAGGGATCCATCGCTAGGAGGTTAGGGTCATGGAAGAGGGAAATTCCTAACTTGTAGTCTCATCTATAGAGAGTTTTTTTATATTGAATTCTAAAGCATCATTTTTAAGTGTGTTAATTGATAGAATTGTCAAAAAATACATATAATAAGCTTGTTTCCTTATTTATTCTCCAAAATTATGTACAAATCCCATACATAAGAAGGCTCAAACTTCCTCCAACGCCAATACTAGGAAGAGTGTATTTGGGGATGCACCTAGTAGTGGTGAGGGTGGATGAGGTCAATGAGAGATCCATTATGTATTTTGGCCACATTGTGCCATTTTGGGCCTAGGG
>WSFP011516970.1:0-12738 GCA_009831015.1 Picea engelmannii | reverse complement strand
CAGTATTGATGACGTCGACGTAACAGAAGTCGGCACCCAGCCCTCCAACGGCCGCATTCGTCTGCTGTCTTATGAGCATCGCACTGAAAGTGCCAGACTGAGATGTCATAAACACTTGCGTTGCTGTTAATGGCGTGCTCATAGGACCTGCTGTCGTGGAAATGCCAACCCCTGAGTTTACAGAGGGAGTGTTGAGGGCCGCTAGCACTTGGTGTATTTGGGTTCGCTGAATACTTCCCGCAGCTGCCACGCCTTGAGCTTCACACATCAATAATCCCCGGCCTACGTTCAATAAAACTAACAATCTTGTCATTCCAACAATAAAATGTATACCATGACCAGTGCCTTCCCTTCCCATTACGATTTCGGTAAATCCTTCCACAAAGGAGGCGAGACTGCAACCTGGAAAATGACAGTAGCTAGTAATGGCAATTGATGCCTTTGCTGGACGCTGCGATGAGAATGAATGGTTAACGCGAATGCATATATAACCAGAGATGTGGATATGAGGCTGAGATTAACATGTGAATGGAAATGGGGAGTCGTTGGAGCGATTCTTACTATTTTTGAAAAATAAAAACCTAACCAATGCAATCAGCTAATTGAATAAGTAAACCATTTAACTGAATAAATATATTTAATGGTGAGATAGATGGTGAGTGAGCAGGTGAACCGAATCTTCTAGTGCTAGTGCGTGTTTTGGAGGCATTGATTAGGTTAGTGTTGCACTGTCGAGTCCACTTGTTTTTTTTTTGATGTTTTGGCTTGCATCAATTAGACCCATTCTTATTTATTTATTTAAAAGAAAGTTTGGGGTTGGTTTTAGTTAGAATAGAATCTTTAATCTTATGCCATCTTTCGTTTTCTTTTTCAATCATCGTTATCAAAGATGGCATTGGGCAGACGTACAATATTTATGTCTCGACTTAACTATCTAATCCATTGCTATCGATGCAGAGATGAGGTTTGGAGATTATGTGATCAAATAGTATTAATATTTTTATTAAATTGAATCTAATTATGATTTCTTTATCTTCAAAATAAGGACCATTGTGTATCATCAACTTTAATGTGGTTTATTTAGAAGGGTTTTCATTACATATAAGTATCATCAACTTTAATGTGGTTTATTTAGAGGGGTTTTCATTACATATAACTAAACATATATTCTGTTGATATATGCACATAGACGTCCACTTTTTCTTAAATATGATTGTAGTAGTATAACTAACAATAAAGCAAACAGACAAACAGATGAAATGCCTTTTAAATATTTATATTACTAAAAAAAAATGTCTCTTAAATGTTTATATTATTAAAAAAATCTTTTTGAATACTTAATAGTTTCTTTATTTTTATCCATTGTAATGGCATAAATCCTAAATGTAATTCCGAGACCATTAGAATCTATTTTTTAGGGACCTAACCTCTATAATCCCTCATTTATGTAGAATAATATATTTTCCATGTAATAAAGGTGGATGTTAGTCTCTACGGCCTATTTAATAAATGAAAACATGTCAATGTAAGAAGACCTAATAGAGCTTACGCTTCTAGAAAGATCTTCCACTGTAAGGTTCTTTAGAAGGTAGAATTAGTATAAATAAGAGCAAGAGGCATGATAAGTCTTTCTCTTGAGAATTATTGTAATAAAGGTCTGCTATGCTTTGCTATGCTGGAGGTTGCCCCATTGAAGAGGTAAGTGAACATTGTTTCCTATCAATAAAGGTATAATTTTGGTGTTGTGGTTTCGTATAATTTTTTGTTTTGTTGTTATCTCTGCAGTATTTCCGTCTTTTGTTGCTATTTCGGTGTTATTCTGTGCATTATTTCTCTTTTCTGCTAATATAATAGATCTGGTACTTTACACTATTAGAATATGTAAAATTGAAAATTGAGAGTGAATATTGGCATTGGATCAGATAATGTTTCTACAATGGGGAGATTTTACTTCCTAACATTGTTGCAACCAGGGTTTCATTATTTCATGTTGGTAGCAAAATGTCAAAGCTCGAAAAGAAATATGGGGAAACCCTCTCCATCTAAGATTCATGTGTTACTTTTGCATCCTTGGAATGTAGACAACAACTTCACGAGGTTCTAGCAAAAACTCTTTGGGAGGAGGTTGAGTCCTTGGATTCAATTAACATATTTTTAAAAGGAACACAATGCCAAATACTCTTGTGATTCCCATTACTCACCCCCTGCATTGTATGCATGCAAAAACCTCAACTTTCACAGAAACACGCCAATTTCCATTACTCATTACCTACATTGTATGCATGCAAAAAACTGAACATTCATAGAAACACATCTTTATAGCCATGTCACATCTTTTTGGATTATGATTTGTAGTACAACTTCATAATCAATCCACTATTTCTTGTATTTGTAATTTATCTATACAAAAGTTCATCTGGTTATATATACAAACTCTAAACCCCATGAATGCTTACACACAACATCAATGATGAGAAATAGTATGTATCTATATCATGATTTGTTTTCTTCGCACTATTATTGTTCATTCCCCATTGTGTTCACCAAGCCTTCTAACACTAGTTCAAACAACGATCATTCAATCTCAAATAACAAAGTAATTTTTGGTAGATAAGGGTCTTTGAGCATGGCGATTTTGTAGGGAAGACGATGGAGTAACCATAATCAACAGTGGAATTTCGTTTGGAGTTCCAATCCAAACATGGTTAGGATTTCTAGCAAGAAACTTTGGAGCAATGTTTACATGTAGGACGAGAACAAGATTCACTTACATATTTAACATGGGATTGGTAAGTACTAGAGTTGTTTTTCTAGAATAAAATGAAGAAACTACATATGAAGGAATTTGATATTTATTAAATACATATGAATATACCTCCAATTGATTGTCAATGTCCTTGTTGTCCACTGTCTTTGGCTTCGCCTGCTTGCTATCCATAGTTCTTGATGGATACTTGATGGACATAGAAGGGACATTGGTAGTCATAGGAGTAGAATCATGTGGCCTTGCGGTCCTCTCTTTGATTGGCCGATTCCCTCCACCACCATGATAAAGAGTTGATCTAGCTCTTGGAAAATCCCAAGCGTTTAGTGGCCATCTTATTGGAGGGTTTGTGGAGTTGTGGGTAGAGGAAGAAAATGTGCCATTGGATGACATGACATAGTAATTGGATAATATTGAAATAGTTGATGTGAGATAGTAATTTTATAAACAAGGCTTCATTTGATAAGTCAAGACAATAATTTCATAATCTGATTAGGTAAATGTGAAAAAGTAAATAGGTTCAATATTGAAAAACACATGAATTCGTAAATACAAGGAAGTTAATCTTCAAAATATCATCCATTGATGTAGAGGAGACAATGCGAATATGCCAACATCTTTAATTTTTCACCATAATATTAGGGTTTCTAATCAAAAGATTGATTATTCCATCCATTTTTAATAGGGGGACGATGTAACTAAATATATATGTTTTAGGTGAATAAAGTAACAAATCCTTATGCATGCAAAACTCATGTTCACATTTCAAAAATTAACACAATCTAATACACTTGAACAAATGGATTAGTGGACAATGACATTCCCTTAACCAAAGATGTAGTTGACTGGAAATTCAAGGTTTGCACTAGATTGTTCATTAAATTGGTGCAATTGCATGGCATTTCCTTCAATACTTGCATGATACTTGAAAATTCATGAATCAAGGAAGTCTTGCAGCCCATAAATGCTCAAAGGTGCAAAACAACGGGCTAGTAATTGAGTGCAATATTTGTTAAGACTCCCATTTCATTAGTATTTGGGCGTTTAACCCTACTTTTGGTCAAACCAAGGATATGGGAGCCCATTCTTGATGCTTGGCCATTCACATCTAAACCAGTTCTCATACTAGTTGAGATTCAATATATAAATAAGAGACCACAACCATGCATTTCATAAGAACTCTAAATGTAATGTTACATTGAAGGAATTAAGTCAAAGAGTAAGAAAATAATTCCTTCTTCTCACTTAGTAAATAGTGTTTTCTTACTTTCATGTTTCTCCTCTCTTCAAAGTATCCACACATAAGGAGAAGTGTTTCATATTCAACTTCAAAGATTAAAAGAGCCCACCCAATGTTTAAAGGACTATTTCCTAGAGAAAATTGAAGAAAATGGTGGAAACTTCTTCATAGGTCATATATTCAATATTATTTTTCCTTTCCGATGGATCATTAAAAAAAATTCTCTTTCCCTAAAAAATTATTGTTAAAATGATATTTAAATCATTGAAAACGACTATTTTGACACTTTGATAGTTTCTATGCATGCTAAGGGATAGATAGGTTGTTCATGTTGTTCATTTATCTTTTTTGTAAGTTCCTAGTTTCAACAATCAATTGGGATAGTTAGGTTGTCCATGTTGTTTTTTTTTTCTTTGTATACTCCTAGTTCTAATAATCAACTAGGATATATTAGGATATGTAGACACTTAGGAGTTATTTAAGATCAACTTGGTCTAATGTGTTATTAGGTAAAATTGTGTTTCTCGGTGTGATTATTTAGTATGCATTTGTAGTTAGATAATTAAATGGTCACGATATGTTCTCGAAATAGAGTGATCCAACGACTCATAAAAAAATTACCAACTTAATGAGAACCATGACCTCAAAATGAGAACTCTATCCCTTTAAACCCATATTTTTTCATTAAAAAACATGAAAATCAACCCCCAAATCAAAAAGTGGTGCTACTGGTAGCACCATTTTTTGTAACTGGGTCAAAATTACAACTTTTTTCAAGCATGGGATTAAAGGATGAAATGGTTTCTCAGAAAAACTTTAAAATCAACCCCCAAATCAAAATTTAGTGGTGCTACTGGTAGCCCCACTTTTTCTAACCGGGTCAAAATTACAACTTTTTTCAAGCATGGCCTTAAAACATAGAACGATTGCTTAGAAAAACCTTGAAATCAACACCTAAATAAAAATGTGACGCTACCTAAAGAAAAATGTGACGCTACCTAAAGAAAAATGTTTTTTTTCTAAACGTTAAAATTGTAGCTAATTTCAACCTAATTGAAATTGTGGCCTTGACAACAGATCCCTATGCAAATAAGAACCCAAAATTGGATCCTAAATGGTCACTGGAAAATTGATTTAGTAATTTTTTTTTTTAAATTTACATAAAAAAATAAATAAAGAGAAATGAGAAAATCTTCACAATTAATTTTTTTTAATGAAGACAAAAACACATTTAAAAATTACATTCAAAACCAAAATTAAAAAAAAAAATACTTAACAAAAAGGTGAAAAACAAAAAAAACTAAAAAGAAATGAAAAAAATTTAAAATTTCCCTGGAAAACAATAATTTAAAATCAATAGTTATAAAATAAATATTTATTACTTCCCATTTATTCTTTGGGATCGATAATGTTTGTAGAAAACCCGCTGGGTGTATATGCTCATCCTTCACTTTATGACATTCCATACATATGGCAATGTAATCAGCAACATCCTTTTTCATCCCCGACAAAAAGAATTGGCTTCTTACTGCTATAATTGTTTTCTGGTAACCAGGATGTCCAACATATGGAACATTATGCATTTCTTTTAGTAAAATATTCCTAAGTTCTCTGAAACTAGGAACACAAATTCTATTTTTATTCATAAGTAATCCATATTCCTTTATCTCATACTCTTTCATTTTTTATTGTACATCCTCTTGCTGCAAGATTTCCTTTACCTATAGGTAATGATGATATCTAAAAACAACATCTAAAATTCTTCCCTTCAAGTCTGATTGATGCATACTAACAGTTTTAGCATGCATGATATGCACCCGTCTACTAAGTGCATCAACAACTTTGTTTTCTTTTCCCTTGATATTCTTGATATCAAATTCGTATTCACTTAAAAATTCGAGCCATCTTATTTTCCTGGCATTCAAAGTTAGATGTTCAAAAAGATACTTCAGACCACTATGGTCTATTCTTAATTTGAATCTCTTTCCTCTGAGATAATGCCTCCACATCTTCAACACGTGAGCAATGGCAACAAGCTCCAAGTCATGTGTGGCATAGTTCCTCTCATGATATTTAAGTTTTCTAGACTCATAACAAATGACATGTCCATTTTGAGTGAGGACTCCACCAAGTCCTTCCTTGCACACATTTGTACATACCACAAAAGTTTCAGTTGGGTCAACAAGTTTTATCACAGGCACACTAGTGAGTAACTCCTTCAACAAATTAAATTTCCCTTCACATTCAACTGTCCATTCAAATTTAATTCCCTTCTTTTGCAAATAAGTGATGGGATGAGTGATCTTAGAGAACCTTGCTATAAACCTTTTGTAGTAACCAACCAACCCCATAAAAGATCTGACTTATGGAACATTCTTCGGCGCTGTCCATCCTTTAATGGCTTTGATCTTATATGGATCCACTGCTATACCATGTTCCAAAATAATGTGCCCCGAGTAATGGATTTATTATTGATAAAAAGAACACTTACTCAGCTTGGCATACAATTTATGTTCCCTCGACACTTGCAATACCAATCTTAGGTGATGTTCATGATCTTCCTCTGACTTATAATAGACAAGTATGCCATCTAGGCATATTGTGACAAACTTATCCAAGTAATTTTTTAATATGCCATTCATTAAGCACATAAAGACAACTGGTGCATTGGAAAATCCAAATGGCACCACTATAAATTCATCATACCCATACCTGGTTCTAAAAGTTTTCTTATGGATATCTTCTTCTTTGATTCTTACCTAATGGTATCCCAATCTCAAGTCTATCTTGGAGAATATATTTTCCCTTCTTAGCTGATCAAAGAGGTCATCAATTCTGGGTAAAGGATACTTGTTCTTTATTGTAGACTTATTATGTTGTCAAAAGTCAATACACAACCTCAAGGTTCCATGTTTCTTTTTCACAAAGAGTATGGGTGCTCCCCAAGGTGAAACACTTGGGCGTATGTACCCTTTCTTTAGTATCTCCTCCAACTGCATTTGTAATTCTTTTAACTCTGATGTGCTCATAATAATTCAGGGATGATTTTAGGGGATAAATTTCGCTCATGGGCTAATTTTCCATGGTTTTTCCAAAAATGAGATTCGCTATTTTAAAAATGATTCGCCCAAATTCTATAGGATAAAATTATTTTAGCTTAAAAATCGCTAAAATTTTATAAAAAATATATAAAATACTTAAAAATTTGAATATTTTTACAAAAATATCGCCAATCATTTATAGTTTGCATATGAAGGATTAGTAAGATTCGCCAAGGTTTCTACATTTTAAAATAAATTTCCATCCTTAAAATCATCCCTGCTCATTCAATAGGGTGTTTTGGACACCAGGGAAGCTTGTGGAACTAATTCAATAGAGAAATATATTTCCCTTTTCGGTGACAACCATGGTATTTCTTGGAATACATCCTCAAATTCTTTTAGTACCAAGAAATCTTCAAGTCTTGGCCTCTTTGTCTTTTCTAGCTCCTCCACATGGTATGCATACAACTGGCACCCTTTTCTGAAAAATATCTTCAGTTGTAAGGCTGAAATATCCCTTATAGAGATGGGTCTTGGTACACCTTTCACAGTGCTCTGCTTTCCATCTCCATCAAGAAATGTAAAAGTCTTTTTGTGACAGTCTAGGACAACATGATGCTTGTCCAACCAATCCATTCTAATGGGAATATCATAAGACCCCAATGGTATGATATTCAGTTCAAAAATAGTATTCACACCATTAAGAATTATGGAACAACCTCTGACCACATCATGGATTTTCCTTTTGGTTCCAGTGGCTAGCTGAACCAAACTTGACTTCCTAAGCTTACTTTTCTCCAGATGTAATCTATCCACTATCTTAGGAATAATGTAACAATGAATTTCTCTTGAATTAATTAAAATAACAATAGGATGATTAATGATCTTACCTTCCACCTTGATCATATTGGACTGGTGTTTTTCTTGTCGATCATCTAAGGCTGCATAAATAATTCCCATGTCTTCGACTGTTGTAGCCTCTTGGATGTTGTGCATGGTATTCACTCTGTCCTTTCTGTGAGAGAAATCCTTGTACATGTGATCTTCCTTGCATCCCTAAAATTGTATTGGTGGTCTTCCCCTTTTTCCCAAGGACTATTCTTTCTTGGATTCATCCTTAGCATACTGGTCTTGTTTATTTTTATTAGGCTAATTTCTATTGAAAGGTGGTTTGAATCCCTTTTTCCTTTGATCAGACTTCTCCTTCTTCTTAGCCTTCCAAGATTTTTGCATGGAATCTCTATCCTGGCCTTTCTCATATGATTACTTTTCCTTCCTCATGGTCTCAGTCAAGGTCTTGGGCTCATCATATCGATTCTTTTCTTTATAAAAGGATGGAAGTACACTCAAAAACCTTTGTATTTTTACCTTTTCATCGTTTATAAACCCAACATACTTTAAAAACCCCAAGAAATTCTTCTCATATTATGCCATGGACATGCTTCCTAGCCCGAGCTCAAAGAAATCTTGCATTTTCTTGTCATAGAAATGCTCTGAGAGGTACTCCTTCTGAAAATACTTCTTTAATTGCTTCCAGGTGATCATATTCTCATTAACATGCTCAAATTGCTTCAGTTGATCCACAACATAACAACTTTCCCATGTAAGCGGTAGGTGGCAATTCTGGCTTCCAAACTTGAGGAATAGTTGTGCAATTGGAAATATCTCATGAGTCCAAGCAACCATGGTTCAACATCATCTTCCCTTTCTCTTTCACCATCAAAGGATGGTGGCTTGAGATTCCTAATATCTCCTTGCAAACTGTCCAACTCATGTCTCATTCTTTGGTGCCTAAGAGGAGACACCTCTGGACTGCTTAAGGAATATTCAGATTCATAAAAATTTCTTATTGAGTAAGGAGGTGAGTGATGTCTATGAGCTTTTCTAGCACTTCTGGAATAACCTGCTCTTCCACCATCATCTCTTATTTCATGATGTCTGCCTCCTTCCTCTTGTATTGAGCCATCATTGGCTTGTCCTTGCAACTGATATAAGCTATTTAGTACTCGATATTTTATCTAACTTTTCTCTCTCATCAACCTCTCATTGTCGGCCTTGTATCTCTACACTTCTATTTTCAGGCTTCTCACAATTTCTAGCAATGTTTCTTGTTCGACAACATAGTTATTCCAACAGAGGATGACCACCTTCAGTAACCACTCACATAACCAAATCAAAGATCAACGCACCGATGTTTTCACATGGTAAAACACCTACGGGGAAACATCCACAACCCCAGCCAACGTGACCACTTGGAGCAGTTTATTAATGCAAAGAAAAAGATTGCAGAGAGATTTTACAAGAGAGTTTCTCACAGTCGATCATCGGAAAATGACCCTCCATGCTCTTTAAATAGAGATCATGGACCAATCGGGTGTTAAGTCACAGATATTTAAATGGTAGTTAATATCAAGGAGAGTATGAACCGTCAGATCACTCTATGTCGGGAACATATCGTGACTGTCGGATTTCCTAACTACAAATGCATACTAATGCATACTAAATAAACACATTAGAAAACACACTTTTACCTAATGACACAATAGACCAAGTAGATCTTAACTAACTCCTAAGTGTCTAAATATCTTAACATCCCCCCTTAAGAATAACTTGGGATAAGATTGAAGGATTTACAATAGTGACACAATAGGAGAAGGAAGGAGGCATTAGAGCCTATCCCCCCTTAATGACAACTTCCTGAACTCCTAACATAGATCGAAGTTTGGAAAATTTTTCTTCTGTAAGAGACTTTGTGAAAATGTCTGCAACTTGATCTTTTGTAGGGAAAAAGAGAACTTCAATAACTTGATCATGAATGAGCTTTTTGATGAAGTTCATGTGTAGCTCGATGTGTTTTCTACGCTGATGTTGAACTGGGTCTTTGGTGAGCTTGATGGCACTCTGATTGTCACACCAAAGGCTAGTCGGATGTTGGTGCTAGAATCCAAACTCTGAAAGGATCTGTCGAAGCCACAGGGCTTCCTGACTTGCATTTATCGTTTATCGGTACTCTACTTCTGCTTAAGAAAGTGCAATAGTCTATTGTTTCTTACAGTCCCAAGTGACAGGTCCTGAACCAAGGCTGAAAACATAACCTGTAGTAGACTTTCGATCATCAGGGTCGTCGTCCCAATCTGAATCAGTGAAAACAACCAATAAAGGAGTCCCCCCTGAACTGTAATATATCCCAAACTGAAATGTACCACGAACATAGAGAAGTATCCTTTTAGTTGCTTTCCAATGGCTTTCATGGGGCATTTGCATATACTGAGAAACAAGACAAAAAACAAAGGAAATATTAGGATGGGTATGAGTCAAGTATAAGAGGCTACCAACTAACTGACAGTACAAGGTGGCATCAACTTCAAGAGAAGTATAGGTGGCAGTAAGCTTGACTCCAAACTGGAAGGCAAAGGGGGTTAGTTTACAATCATCCATGTGAAAGCGACGAAGAAGGTCACAAGCATACTTAGACTGGGAAAGAAAAATTCCTTCATTGGTTTTCAAAACTTGGAGGCCAAGGAAATAGTGCAAAAATCCTAAGTCTGTCATTTCAAATTTCTTCTTAAGGCTGGTTTTCACATGGTTTAAAAGTTTTGAGTCACTACCAGTAAGGATAAGGTCATCAACATAAAGGACAAGTATTATGAGATGGATTCCTACTTTCTTGGTATAGACATTAGGATCAAAATGACATCTAGAGAATCCAGTGGCAATAAGAAAGTTGTCCATTTTGGCATACCAATCTTGGGGAGCTTGCTTGAGACCATAAAGGGATTTCTTGAGGTGACAAACAAGGCTAGAGTCATTCTGGACATAACCAGGAGGTTGTTCCATGTATATTTCTTCTTGCAAATCTCCGTGCAAGAAGGCGGATTTAACATCCATGTGATGGACCTCCCATTTATGTGAGGCAGCAAGGGTAAGAACAAGGCAGATGGAATTCATTTTTGCTATAGGGGCAAAGGTTTCATTATAGTCAATTCCTTCAACTTGGGAAAATCCTTTGGCAACTAACTGAGCCTTGTGTCTTTCAACACTTCCATCTGATGCCTACTTAGTTATGTAGACCCATTTGCATCTAACAAGTTTTTTTCCTTTTGGAAGAGGTACAAGATCCAAAGTATCATTTTTCATTAAAGAACAATACTCTTCATTCATTGCTATATCCCAATTTGGATGACCTGAAGCTTCTGTAAATGTCTCTGGATCATGAGTTTCTAAAACTTGAGCCAAAAGAGAAGAGGCTCGCTGGAACTGTGAACGTGCCTGACGTTGATCTAAAGGATCACCAACAAGATCACCAAAAACTTCTCATGTTGAACAGACCCATCTCGGAAGCGGTGGAGCTGGTGTTGGTTCAGGTTCAAAGAACTCATCTAGAGGAGGGTGAGTAGGCAGAGGTGGATTTTCATCCTCACTGTCATCATCTGAAGAAGAAATCAAATCATAAGAAGGCACAAACATCGAAGATGGCTTGCAGGCCGAAGAAGGCACAACCGCCGAATTAGGTTCGCAGGCCAAAGAAGGCACAAACGCCGAATTAGGCTCACAGGCCAAGAGATTTTCATCAAATTTAACATCTCTTCTAATAATAATTTCATTACAATGTGATTGAATAAGTTTGTAACCTTTGACATCTTCAGAATAACCGACAAATATACACTTCTCACTTTTAGGAAGCAATGATTTCCTTTTCTCATCAGGAATGTGAGCCCATGCTATACAGCCAAATACACGAAAGTTACTTACATTTGGTTTAATTTTAGTCCAAGCTTCTTCCGGTGTTATATTTTTAAGAGCCTTTGTGGGAATGCGATTTACTATGTAATTTGCACAGTTGATGGCTTCCACCCAATACTTTAGACTTAATCCCTTAGATTGTATCATACAATTAGCCATTTCTTTTAATGTGCGGTTCTTTCTCTCAGCAACACCATTTTGTTGTGGTGTATATGGAACAGTGTGTTGCATTTGGATTCCCTGTGTAGTGCAATAATTTGTAAAATTATTGTTCACATATTTGCCTCCATTATTTGTTCTTAACCTTTGAATTTGATGTCCAAATTGCTTTTTTACAAGGGCCTTGTAGGCCAAAAGCTTGTCAAAAACTTCACTCTTAAGTTTTAAGAAGTAAACCCAAGTACGTCTGGAAAAGTCATCAATGAAAGTTAAGAAGTACTTTCACCCAGAAAAAGAAGGAGAAGAAAGTGGAGCACACAAATCATTGTGAACAAGATGCAAAGGACCCGAGGCATGCCAAGAGGCACATTTTTCAAAACTGTTCCAATGATTTTTGCTGAGAACTCAACCGGCACAAGCATCATCTCTGCATGAAACAAGAGGAAGACCAGTCACCATCTGTTGATTACATAGTTGTTGCAATGAGAAATAGTTTAGATGACCAAACCGCTCATGCCAAAGTTTTCTCAAGTCATCACTATGAGAAATAAAAACTGATGAAAAAGATGATGATCCAAAGTTGTCAAACTTGTACAACCTGGTAATATCATCAGCAATTCCAGTTGCACGAACATGGTTAGGATCTTTTAGATCCTTGATTACAACTTGGTGAGGTGAAAACTCTACGGTTTTACCTTCACCTGAATGAGTTATTTGATATACTGATAGAAGGTTACAAGAAAGACTTGGAACACATAATACATCATTGAAATGACCATTTTCTACTTGTA
>WSFP011516963.1:0-12739 GCA_009831015.1 Picea engelmannii | reverse complement strand
ATGTATGGAATAAAAATTTCAAATCTAAATAAGGTCTCTTCGAATGGTTGGTTATGCCCTTTGTCTTAACAAATGCACCAACCACTTTCATGAGGTTGATGGATGATCTATTGATACCCTTCACAAACTCTTTTTTGGTGGTATATTTGGATGATATCATCATATTCAACAAAACTTTGGAGGACCACATGCAACATATTCAATAGGTTTTGAGCACTCTACGACAACACAAGCTATATGCCAACTTGGAAAAATGATCCTTTGGCATGAATAGGGTCCAATAATTGGGCTACATATTTTATGAGCATGGGGTACATGTTGATCCAACTAATATCTGTGTCATCCATGATTGGCCAGCCCCGACTGCACTAACTGAGCTTTGGAGATTCTTGGGACTGGCCAACTTCTACCGACGGTTCATGTTGGGATTCTCCCATATTACATGGGCCCTCAACCAGGTGACCAAGGGTAGTAATAAGGAAAATTTTGCATGGGGGAAAGAAAAAAAATGAGCATTTGATGATCTAAAGCATCTCTTGTGCTCAACTCCCATACTCTCCTTTCCTGATATGCAACAATCGTTTGAGATTGAAACTGATGCATCTGAATATGTTGTAGGTGTCATTCTCACTCAACACAGTCATCTAGTGGCATACCATAGTGAGACACTCTCAGATACTATCCAAAAATACCCCACATATGACAAGTAAATGTATTCCATTGTACAATCCTTTCATCGGTGGAAACATTTAATTCTGGGAAAGGAGACAAGCATCTAGGTTGATCAAAAGCCTCTACAATTCATACATACACATGATAATTTTCAAAATGATCAGAAGTGGTCCACCTACCTGTAGCAGTTCCATCTCAACATCAAGTATAGGACAGGGAGCACAAATCGTGTTGTTGACTACATCAGTCGACCTTTCATGCCTTCACTCACCAATGTGCTCCATTCCTATTGACATGAGGCATCTGAGTGGCCTCAACTTTATATACATGATCCAAACTTCGACACCACCCACTAGCTCTTGTGTACATGAGGGAATGTCACCTATTTTCACATTAAGGACTAAATTTTATTCCATCTGGGCCATCTTTGTTTTCCTGTAATCGAGCATGCAAATATGATTTGGGAATCTCCTTACAATCGAATGGCAAGACATTTTGGAGTGGAGAAAATTGTGGCCATTCTACTGAAACATTTTTATTGGCCAAAACTTCGACAGAACATCAACAAGTATATCATATATTTCATTTCTTATGCCATTGTCAATCCATCCATCAAGAAACAAAGTTTATACACCACTCTTCCCACTCCCGAAAATCCTTTGGAATCGATCTCAATGGATTACATGTCTGGCCTTCCATACACCAAGAAAGGTAATGATTGTGTATTTGTGGTAGTTGATCAGTTTTTGAAGATGGCCATCCTCACAGGCTGTAATAATAACATCACAGTGGAATATACTACCAAGATCTTCTTCAAACGAGTGTGGGTCCATTTTGGGATACCATAGGCCATCATCTCCGACAGGGACAACAGGTTCCTCAACACATTTTGGTCGAGTCTCTAGTCATTGTTTGAAACCAATCTCACTAAATCCACTTCTTTCCACCCCCAAACTGATGACCAAACAAAGGTCATCAATTGTATGATTATGCACATCCTGCACATGTGCAACTCTAAACATCCACACACATGGGATGAGAGTCTCCCCTATGTTCAACTGAGTTACAATAGGGATCTCCATAGCTCCATTGACCACAACCCATTTCATATGGGGCTAGGATTCCAACCCTTGGATCTCGTTGATGTTGCACTACCTATTGCAACCACACAGAAAAAATCTTCCCATGCTCAGTCTGAGACTGACAAAGCCACCATATTCATTGAGAAAATCCAACACATCCGCCAACAGGTCCATGATATTTTTCATAAAGCCAATTCTAAGTACAAGAAACACAATGATCAACACGGGGTAGCACACCAGTTTTCGGTGGGAGACAAGGTCTAGTTACATTTGCAGAAAGAGCGTCTTAAGGGGCCCCATTGGAAGCTCTGCCCACTTCTCTATGGGACTTACACTATCACCAAGTTTGTGGGTAGCAATTATTTTGAGCTCAACACTCCACCCTTCCTTGGCTTGCACTGAGTGTTCAATGTGGACCTCCTTAGGCCATATTTTCCACCATTATTGGACACCTCAAAGATCGCAAAACAACTTACACCAATAGATCTCAACACTAATTGTATGGAACATGCATCCACTGATCAAATAGTGGACACACGGGTCAAGGGCACTCGCCAGAAGAGGATCCAACTTTATCGGGTTATCTAGGATGGGAAAATCCTACACCAAGGCAAGTCGTTCACCCCAGGCCAAATTCAATAGACGTTTCCTCACCTAATGGGGGAAATCAACAAAATGAAGACCATTTCCTCCTAAGGGGGGAGTACTGATCTAGGTGGATATTGGTGGAAACCCACCTATTACAAATGACTCCTCTTGACAATTTTTAGTTCAACATGTTCTTCTGTACTTCTTTGTAATTGTGGGTTCTACACTTCTAGGGATTTCTGAATCCCTACATATATTTCAGGTGGATACTGGTGGCCTCCCACCTAATCCAACTGGATTATTTTGGATGTTTTCATGTCAGCACATCTTTTTGTACTTCCAAGGCCGTTTTGGGGCCCTAAATAGTGTTTTTTTGTCTTTCCACAGACAAACAGTAGATTGAGTCAATTTTTTATGGCGTAATGTGTAGTTCTCAAAAACACATTTCCAACATGCTATTATGCGCCTAAAATGAAGGTCGTATGCAAAATTTATGACCCCTAGAAGTTGATGTACCTACTTACCCATCGAGGCCCACATGACTTTTGATGTTTCATCTCCTAGGGTTAGGTTTTTGGATGTCTAGGGTTTTGGTATTCATGAGTATTGTTAAAAAGGCCTCTGGAGCCTCTTTGTAATGATTATTCTCAAATAAATGCATGTAGTAGCCACATCTCTTCTCAGAGATAGCTAGCACCATTTGAATAATTTGTTTCATTTCTGGAGTTTTATAGTTTCAACCTACTTCATTTATTCAATAGAAGATATTGTTCACTGGATATACTTGTTGTTCTTCATATCTTTGTGTTTATTGTATTCATTATGTTAATCGGTTCGTTCCACTCATAAATCTAGATCATCGGAGTATCTCCCCTAGTTGAAAACCAGTGCTTCAGATCCAATGCAGCTAACATTTCACCCATCCAAGTCCCAATTTGAGTTTTATCATGAGTTGCAACTCGCCTCTTCAATCCATTAAGGGACATGTGGCCAATTTGGTCCGAGGGCATAAAATCGAAACCAAACAGCATAACGGAGTTCCGTAAGATCCCACAAGTCAACTTGGACAAGGACCATGTGACTACACTACCCACAAGTTCTTGACATAGTGTTCTTGAAAATTGACCTCCTCTTCAAAAATTGCATTATTCCTCATTGACCAAAACATTGGAATTCTCATGCAAGTATTTTTATATAAGAAATATAGAATAACAATTTGTATAAGAACATTCCTCATGAATCCTTTGATTGTAATTTTTACGTATGAATCCTTTGATGGCGTGGAAATTGAATGCAATGAAAGACATGGAACGTGAAGGAAAGGAATGAAAAGTGAAGTCATGGGATGGAAAGACATGGTATAGAAATAAAAGACATGGAAAGTGAATGCAAGGAAAGGAATGGAAAGGCATGGCATGGTATGGAAAGGCATGGCATGGAAAAGGAAATTCATGGCAAGTGAATACAAAGCAAGGCATGGAATGATATGGAAAGGCATGGTATGGAAAGAAAAGACATGGAAAGTGAAGACAAGGCAATGGATGACAAGGCATGGCATGGAAAGGAAATACATAGTATGGAAAGGAATGACATGGAAAAGGAAAGGCATGGCAAGTGAATGTAAGGAAAGGCATGGAATGACATTGCAAGGCATGGGATGGAAAGGAATTGTATGTAATCGCATGGTATGGATAGACAAGATATGGAATTTGAAGGAAGGAAATGAGATGGAAGGGCATGGAATGTCAAGGAATACCATACCATACCATACCAATGCCAAGACATACCATACCAATGAAAGGCATACCATCCCAAACCATACGATACCATACTAATGTAAATGCATACCATACCATACCATACAAATTCCAATTCCAATACATACCATACCATACCATGCCATACCATTGACAATGCATACCATACCAAGGCAAGTCACGACATATCATACCATTGTCAATGCATACAATATAATACCATACCATACCATTTCCAATGCATACCATACAATGGAAATGATATACATACCATACCAAACCATACCATACCATGGCCAATGCATACCATACCATTGCCAATGCATAGCATACATGTATGATCCCACTCTACTGAACACATTATTATTGACTTATTCTTTGAGGAAACTTGCTTGCAACTGATCCGGGTATGGTACTTCGTGATTTCATTCATATTATGTGTTATATATGATGATGTTGAGGTTTTATGGATTTTTTATTATATTGATCTATAAATATTGACAGATTCTTTTGATGAGTTGTCCTCGGTGTACAGGACACATGACATGGAAAGGATGTTGATGGCATCGATGGATTCCCTTGGAATCCAGATTGAATTAGGGAGTGAATTCTATTTGTTGAGTATTTCATTTTACGCACATGTGATGTATGATTTATTATAGTATGATTTATGAATATGTAATTATTGACAGTTTTTTTGTCAGTGGATGTGGGCTTCACGATTCTTGATAATATGAATCACATAAGGAGTATAGGGGCCATGCAAAAAAACCAGACATTTAAGGGAGAGGTGTCATACTGTCCCTGTCACATCCTACTAGAACTCCCATCATGGTATGAACGATAGGTTAACAATTACCTATTTTGAAAGGTCCATGATGTCATGGGGGAGAACAAAGAAAGTTTCTCATGAGTATTTCTAAGGAGTGCAAAATAAGGAAGAGTCCTTATTTCTTACAATCTCTTAGTCTCTGACAAGGTCGACTGAGTGGAGTGTTGACTACAAGGGTCAAACAACTTCCAAAACAAGTCTAAGGCGAGTGGCACCCTTGGATAATGGAGGTGCATCTTGAAGGGCACATTGTGTAATTTAAAAATTTAAGTCAATAAATCTATGGGGCCTAGAAAACATTGAAATAATCAAGACCTTGTTTGATTAACTAATTAATTAAACAATAGATTATTAATTGAAAAGTCTAACAAGTGCCAAAGCCTAAGTCTAAGAATTGGCCTAAGTCTAAGTTTGATTTGGGGACTATCTAAAATATTAAAATTGGGATAATTCTAATACTAGGAAAAAGGTGGTAAAAATATAAATATTGGATGAAATGCACATGTGTGCATGAGTTTAATATAAATATATTTTAAATAGAAATAAATAATAACTTGAGAGGTTGGGTGTACATAGAATATAATATAGAGTCAAACTACACTAGTGTAACTATAAGAAGAATCCTAATCCAACTCCAACTAATATCTAGTTATGAGACACTTCTTAAATGAGAAGATGGGGAACAAAGGGACACCTAGGAGTAAAAATAGGAACACATTGAGGAATGTGAGAGAATTTGACCTTTTTAAATAAAATAAAATTGTAAATACTGGTGTAACTTGGGAAGAATATGAAAAGTGTGTGAGTGAATAATCCAAATTAAAACTAACTAAAAAGTGAATTATTTGTGCATGAGTAAATGTGTCAGGGAAGAAATTTCTATAAAAAAAAATAAGGTAGAAGGGAAAGGGATCTGATTTTCTAAGCATTGTTATGCTGCCAAATTTCTATTGGACTGTTTTTTACTTGTGAGAGTTGGGATACCAATATTGTAAAAAGAGTGGAAGGTCTTTCGGGAAAGGGAAAGTCTTGGAGCTATTTTTGTTGGTTTCTTGTGGGTGGACCCTTTGTGGCTCGATGGGATAATGGGGAAGAAGAGTACCCCTAGAATTGGCTTGGAGGTACTAGTGAAGTCCCTATGATTAGAAATCGAACGAAAGGAAGGAGCGCAAGACTTGAAGCGCATATTCATTACATATCTCTCATTGGTACTGGTATTTTTATATTCTGAATTTATTTGTAACACTAGTGTAGTAGTATGTTAGACTGATAGGTTCACTGTAGAATCACTGGAAATATTGAATGCCAATTTTTTACAATTGTTGTCAATGAATATTAACGCAAAGTTTATATTTTTAAATTACAATTTCTACCAGGAATAATATCTATGAAGTTTATATTTAAATTTCCATTCTAATTCTATACATTTTTCGATCTCTAAATTTGGGTGTCTTGATCCTCATTGTGAAATTCGAATTTATATTATGAATGGAATATGTTATAATTTTTTTACTTTATCTATATTTAAGGTTGAATGATTAGAATTTTTAGTTGATATTATTTTAGAAATTTAACAGTGCATTGTTCGTTGGTAAACCAAGGAGTTTGTTCTCGAATTATATCATGAGTTTCTTTGTTTAATTTCATTTAAATCCAAATCAAATCATATGATGGGATCTCTTTCAAAATTCATTCTAGATCTGAAACTTTGTATCATTTTCCTGTTAATGCTTATGTCAATTCAATTTCATAGTAGTATGGACCTCTGTTGGATTTTGTCAAATCCGATTTTATATCCAATTTTTCTTTGTTTAATTTGTTGATAAATCCGAAGTATATGTAGTATGGAGGTCTATGTTTATTTGTAGTTTGAATCCAAAAAATTTTAGTATCGTGGGAATCCTATTAAAAGTTTCTGGAGTTTGAATTTTTTTTAACCTGTAGTGTGTTAGCCCTTTTTCCTTGAAAATTCATGCATGTGACCACAGGATAGAACCTAACACTGGCCAAAAGGGAACTATTCATAGCTTTGGGACTATGGTGCTCTAGAGGTTTTCAACTTAAACACTCCTTTTCACCCAGAGTGTTACTGACCGAATTTAGTCTTAAGCAAGGTTGACCGACAGTTGTAGGTTAACCCTATCTTTCCACTTTCCTCGTAAACTTTTATGAATTTAATCTAATGATTGGTGGAGATTCTTCTCAGCGATAATATATGATGGAGAGTTACTCTACATCTCAATACTTCAGGGTTTTTCTCCGCTTCCACAACTTTAGACTATTTCACCCATATTGTTGAATCGTCGAAGGGATTTGATATCTAATGGCTTACACCCCTCCTTAGATCAATGGTTTTCGTCCACTCCAAAATTCGAAACTCTGGGAGTTCCTCACCCTTCTGCAACAACGACTCCTTCCTCCAGAGAACCGAACTACCGAACCTCCAAAGGAAGAAGGCTCGAAGATCTAATGGTGATAGATCGATCTCTAGATCTATGGTTGTCCTTCACTCCGGGACTACGAAAATCAGGGTTTTCTTAATCCTTAGTAGCTACCTATTAAAGTATTCGGAGTGTAGAATATTGAATGGCTTAGTGATATATCACTCACGTGTTTCCATCAATTGAAGGTCGGGATTTACTACAGATTCCGGGACTCCTGGAGTTCCTTAGCTTTTAACGTCATGGTGCTAATTTCATCGGAGTATCGAATTACTGAACCTTCAAAGAGTGAAGGCTCAGAAAACAACGGTCATCAATTGATCGCTAAATCTATGACTAACCTTTACTATGGGACTTAAAAACTTCAGAGTTTCTCAACTCGTAGAAAGTTAGGACGCAAACTTGTCGAATCGGTGAACTCTTGCAGATCCAATGACAAGTATTCACTCACCGATCTATGGTGTAGTTTCACTTCATGACTCTGGGCTTCGGGTCTCACTTAATATAAATAAATCATATATTTCAAAGTGATGAATCCTGAAGGTGTCAGGGTTTAACGAGTGTGATACTCTTATCTGATCAAATGAATGTGGGGATTCTAACTCCTCACAATCATATTTTGTCCTCTAAATCCTTCAAAGGGATTTCAAACTCTTGATTTCCTCACTTGAACCTTGCACACACTTTTTCTCTCGAAATATGGATTCTATTTGTTGTGTGCACGCTTTACGCCTCTCCTGTTTAAATTCACATTGTCTCTCCTGAGATTCGTTCTTCCAAAAATTAAGGCCTTCACCTACCTTGAGTGGTCTTTGTGCACTAGGCATTGTTTCTTCTGAAATTGGGCCTTCAAGGGGCCCGACTACACACTTATGGAGTTATCTCTGGAAGTGTTTGCATTGTGACACCCACAAGAGAAACTTTAGGTTTCTTACATAAATTTTTAACTCATTCTCATAACACAAGTTCACTCGATTGCAGAATCTATTCATCACAGTATCAATTAGTCCATAAAGTACAGAGTAAGCTTACAATTTCCCCTATGTGTTGAGAGAATTTCTCTTATTTTCTTTTCATCTTTCAAATTGTTATGTATATCAAATAGTTATCTACTTGGTTGTAACATGTAGGGTTGTCACACCTTTTTGAGGTAAACATAAGTAAAATTGAAACTGTCATAAATGATAGATTGTCTATTTAAGGATCTTTGGGTCTTACTATTAAGTTTCTATCATGATACTATTGAAAATTATTCCTCGCCTTTAAATTAGTAAGATGAATAATTATTGTAATAGTATGTATTGTGTTATGAAGTGATGACTAAGATACCAACTTCTTTGATTTATTTTTAAAGAATTTGTAGTAAGGAATGATGAGAATTATTGTTGAACTTCAAAATAGATTAAATTTATGGGAATTATATACATCCTTGTTCCTCAAAACATTCGCCAATGTTGATACCTTAAATGGTCAAAATCAATTGGATGAATCCTAGACTTTAGCATTGATTATGTGTCTTGGAATTCCTAACCTTGTAGGATAGGTTGGGTAGGCAGACATTGTATGTGATGTTATGTGATATGGAAGATCCTTAATATCTTGAAGTTGTATATAAATCTAGTTGTACAATGAGATGAATGAAATAAACTGCGTATTACTGAAGTATGTTAATATTGTGTTTCAATTGTTCTAATGATGTTAAATATATATATATATCTTACTATTTGTCAATTACTTTTATGATGTAACATAGGGGATTTTACATATGGTATCAGAGCGGATTCAACCCTACGACATTGGACCGTTACTCTATTCACTATGTTAAACTAAATGATTGAATTATATATCTAATAAAGATATGAAACTCTTCTTGCAGGTAATCGTGGTTAGAGGATGCAGGAGAAGTAGACAATGTGGTGTTGGAGGAAGAGGTGTGACACCTCTAATAGTACCTACGCCAGAAGGGTCTAATCCCCAGGGAGATGAGCCTAATAGTGAGTCAGAACAGGTTGTTGTGGGAGATGTGGTACGCTTGATGATATCCTTCCAGAGGATGTTTGAAGCATTGATTAACCACCTGGATCGATATGAGGGAAAAGCGTCTGTACCCAATGAGGGTTCACAATGCTCTCTGTCTGGTAGTGGTAGTATACATAAATAAATCAAGAAGGGGAAGTTTCTTGAGTTCATGGGTGCCACAAATAGATAAGCTACCAAGGCATGGTTGGAGAATATGGTGATGTGATTCTCACTTAGTGATTACACCTCCAACATGAAATTACGCATGGTGGTATTTCAGTTGAAGGGGAGTGCTCCTATATGGTGGACGATGCTCCTACCTCAACTAAACATGGTCATTGAAGAGGATTCATGGGAGTTGTTTGAGGAACAATTCTAGGAGAGCTACATGTTTGAGTAATTCATTGAGCATCAACTTAATCAGTTCAATGCCTTATGACAAGGTAGTCATATGGTGTCAGAGTATGAGGCTAGATTCATGGAGTTACTTAAATATGCTCCACATATGAACATGGAGAAGTTAAAGGTCAACAAGTTTGTGTTTTTCATTAACTTCAAAATTCTTGCAAAGGTACAAATCCTGATACGTTAGTCATTGTACGATGCAGTTCAGAAGACCCTCATAGCTAAGGAAAAGTTGAACAAAAGGGGTCAAGCAAGAACTCCTTCTAGACAGGCTGTATAGGCAACATTGGGAGCACAACAGCTTCAGACACCAGCTAGACACACTTCATGGAATAGAGATATGCCTAGAGGACCTATGTTCAGGACACCATGAAGAAAGATTCCTCAATAGAGGAACACAGTAGCAACAATAGTGTTGTCCGTAGTAGCAACAATTTAGGCCTATTCAACAGAACAAACCAGGAACACAGGTTGTTAGACCAACAACTTCTACTTCAGGGAACATGAACACTAGACCGAAGACTGGATGTTGGACATGTGGTAAGCCACATTACCAGCAATATTTTATGATTGAGAAGGTCAGAGCGGTCGGATCATCAGGACCCACTACAGTTGGAGATTTTGGCAAGGCCCACATGATACATGCAGTGGTGAACAACTGCCATGCTGAGCACCAGTCCACTGTGCTAGATATGTCTGGTACAATCGAAGACCAAAATTACAATATATTGATAGATTCAGGTACTACAAAGAGATTTATCTCTAGCGCAACACTAAAGAGAATTAAGGTAAAGGCAGTCGAGCAAGACGAGTTCAAATACGTAGAAATGGCATTGGTTTCCAAACATAAGGTTGGAGGAAAGGTTACAAACTATAGCATTAACTTAGGAGACTTTTTAATGAATGTGGATCTTTATGTCACAATATTATGATCTTATTACATAGTGATTGGTATGGATTGGTTGGAATCGCATGATACGATAGTTAACTATAAGATGAAATGGTTAAGTTTGACAGATGATTTGGGACAAAGTAGAGTGATTGTAGGAAGAAACTAGAGAGTGTCCTTGAGGCTTATTTCTTCCCTACAATTGTAGAAGAGTATGCACAAGGGATGAAAGTAATATGAAATATTAGCGCTTAATGGAAACGACGAGGCAGAAGGACTAGAAAACCTTCCTGTAGTACACGATTTTGCAGATGTGTTTCGATACGAGTTACCAGGTTTAGCATACGAGTTACCAGGTTACGAGTTACCAGGTTTCTATACGAGTTGGAGTTTACAATAGAACTGAAACCTGGAATAGAACCGATAGCGATAATGACTTTCCGTATGTAAACGTCTAAATTGCAGGAGTTGAAAATGAAATTGAAGGATTTGTTGTATTTGGGACTGATATGTCCAAGCCTATGTTTGTGGGGTGCACATGTGATATTTGTTAGAAATAAGTATGGATCGTGGAGGCTTTGCATTAACTCTCGTCAATTGAACAAATCTATGATCAAGAACCAATATCCATTGCCAAGGATTCACGATTTATTTGATCAGATGAAAGGAGCGAAGGTTTTTTCAAAGATTGAATTGAGATTAGGATATCACCAGTTATGGATTAAAGAGGAAGATATCCCTAAAACCACTTTTAAGAAGATATTTGGACATTGTGTTTTTACATTTTTACCATTCAGATTGACAAACTCCCCAGGGGTATTTATGCATTTGATGAATGGAGTGTTTCATGAATACTTGGAAAATTTTCTTCAAGTTTTTATTGATGACATACTGAATTATTCTTGGATGAAAGAAGAGCATGATGAACATTTGAGATTGGTCCTACAATGTTGACGAGAAACAAAATTGTATGGGAAACTATCGAAATGTTATTTTTACAAATCGAGGATTCATTACCTGGGACATATCATATATGGTGAAGGTATCGATGTGGATCCAACGAAATTGGGGGATATTATGGAATGGCCAGCACCGGAAAATGTACAGGAAATACACATTTTTATGGGTTTAGCAAGATATGACCAACAATTCGTTGAAGGCTTTTTGAAGATAGAAAATCTGATCACATAATTGCATAAGAAGAACAAGAAGTTTGTATGGACTGAGAAATGCACAGAAGCATTTCAAAATCTCAAGGAATTTTTGACAACAATGCCGATACTAAAAGTCCTTGATATGGACAAGGAATTCTTGGTATGCATAGATGCATGCAAGGAAGGTTTAGGCATATTTTTGATGCAATACGATCGAGTGATCACTTACATTTCAAGGAAATTGAGAAAGCATGAAGAGAACTACACAACGCTTGACCTGGAATTATTAGCAATTGTATATTCCTTGAGAGTTTGGAGACATTATTTAATTAGACTAAAATTCGAATTAAAGACAGATCATTATGGATTGCAGCATATTTTTACATAGAGTGAGTTGAACGAGCGAAAAAGGCATTGGTCAAAATTACTTTGCCAGTACAACTTTGAAATTACTTACATTAAAGGAATTGTGAATCAAGTGGAAGATGCATTGAGTTGGAGACCACACATATTTTCAGTGTTACCTCTTAAGAAGAATCTTCGAGAAAATATTCTAACTGTACAATTAGATGATGATTGGTATAAATAAGTTAAGAATAATATTCGATGGGATACCATGATGGTACTGAAGTATGAAGGTTATTCACTAGAAAATGATGGATTGTTGATATTTAATGGAAGAATTTATGGACCTCCTAACAACGAATTAAGGGGTTTGATCTTATGTGAATCTCATCGAGCAATATACATTCCTCACCTGAGAGTCACAAAGATGAAGGAGTACATTAATCCTTTATTCTTCTAGAGGGGAATGAAGGCAGACATAGTTATTTACGTGGCTAGATGTCTAGAATGTCAGCAAGTGAAGGTTGAGAATAGACATATAGTAGGATTTTTAAA
>WSFP011516962.1:0-12739 GCA_009831015.1 Picea engelmannii | reverse complement strand
AAACCCAAATCCTGAACACTTGGAAGGCTAGTACCTCATGCCAAACATCCATGGTTATGAAATATTATGTTTTCATGCTATATCCATGTCCACCATCTTTCCACTGCCTTTCATTTGGCACAAATCGGGCTTCACATGAGTGAGATATGGCCCTATAAAGGTCACATGAAAGTGTTGGTTGGAGGGTTGATCACGAGAAAACAAATAAATTAAGAATGAAATAATGAGTGGAAAATCAGAATTGACAGGCTGCTATAGATTTGCATGGTTATACTTGAACTAGGTCTGCTTTTTTGGGGTGAAATTTGGCCTCAGAGGCCCCCAATTAGGCCCCCTTTTGACACATGTTCCTAAGAGAAAACAGGGTTCCTGACACTCCTCGAAAACACACACACACACACACACAACACAAATTAAAATAAACAAAAAAAATAGAAACAAACAATAATAAAATATTTAATATATATAATTTATATAATCAAACATATGGTATTATAACCCCCCTATGCCATAGAATATACCAAAAATTAAAAAATATATATGTTATAACGAATAGGTGGTGGTCAATGGAGGGGCAATGGTGGCTCCACCCTGGTGGTGGGACAACCCCCCGTCCCTTTCCCTTTCTTTTTGCAGTGGCAAGATGTGTGGAGGTAGCAATTGAGAGACAATGTAAGAAATTCACCCCCACATGTGGTGCGAGGGTGGCAGATGGGTGGAGTTTCTATTGTGTATAGGGGAAAAGGCACCACTAAGGGTGCTGCTGTGGAGGGTTTTTGGGCATATGTCTGATGGAGGAATGTGGTTGCACCCTATTTTATTTTTTCTTGCAAAGAAGTGGGCTTTTAACATTGGAAAAGGGGAGGGGAGGCACGGGTTCGACCCCCTACCCCTCCTTTTTGGTCAATTTGAATGAATTCAACCTTTTTTTAGTGGGGAAAGGGGAGGTCAAGGGTTCAACCCCCCTCACCTATCCCACCCTTAAATTTATTTCACCTATAGTCCTGTAACAACACATAAAACTCAGAAGAGAACTTTTAAAGGGGGCTTGGGGCTTGGTCCAAGTTCCCAAGAGGGGTTCAAATCCCCTTACTCTTACAATTTTTCTTAGGAAAATCACTCTAGAACAAAAAAAATAACATTGTACCAACACCTAAATTCTAAATTAACAATATAAAACTCAACCAAAAAATTTAATGGTAAAATCCAACGTTTTTGAGCACAAGAAACAAGAGCCAACAGAGACCATCACCCCAATAATCTAAACATTGAATCTTAGGGAAACCAAAATCAATGGTTTGAAAAATACGAGCATGGGGTCCCTATTCTCTATGCTTTATGCTAGTGTAGACCTGTGTGTACTGTTTTTCAAAAACCCCTACTGTCCATGAATGTGCGTTGGAACCAACATTCCTTCCCCCTCCAACAAACTTGTGAAAGGAACTTGAGAGAGGAGGGGGGAGGGTTGTGTATTTTCCTATTTTTTAATCTTTTCTAATTTCCAATTTTGCATGGGAGGGGGTGTATGTCATGCTCCCTTTTCCTCCCTTTTAATTTTTTTTATTATCCTTTATTTATTTTCCTTGAAAATCGTGCCAAGTCAAAGATTTGACTTTGACTTTGATCTTGACCCTCATTGTGATGTTGGATGATATGGAGCCAGAATGCATCATGGGGCACATCATCAGAAAGGTCTTGATGAGCCCACAACTAATATTCCATCAACAATCTGATCGTGTGCCACCTAGCCCCTCAATATTTTTCGTGAAAATTTTCTCTCTAAAACCTTGATTTGCTTGTGGGGCCCACAAGATGCTCAAACTTGTGAAAGGTGCCACATCACCATATGATATCCAATCGAGGAAAAATAAGTATCAATAGAAAGGTATTTATGATTGCTTCGATGTTGTGTGGACAAAATCCTAAGATGAGGCTGTTAAGCAATGCTTTGATTTCCCTAAAACTCTACCATGCTAGCTAGTTAGACCATCCTTCCTCAACCAGTTCAGAGATTTGTGACAACTCTAACTGGGTCATTTGATGTCGGAATGAGAAAAATGAGGCATTTCTCGAAAAGTGTCTGAGACTAATACAACATGGAATCTTTTATTTCTTGAGTTTGAACCTATTAGTAGTAAAGTTTTAACCCTAAACCACTATTACCAACCTGGCCTATGAAACTAATCCTGAACTAGTGAAGGCTCATTCTGACCAACCGGGGGTCGAAACCAAACATATGATATACTACTAGAAAGTTATTGCATTTCCCTACATGAAATCTAGGTTTGATTTCGCTTTCAATTCCTATCTCAAAAAAAATACTGATATGGAAGTTACAACTATGAATTTGGCCATTTAGGAGGCATGCAATTCATGCCCTTCCTAGACTGCTCATACAAATTTAGAATCAAGCACATGATAGCCCATTAGAAATATTATCCTGATCCCTACATGGAAAAATCACTTTATTTTCCACACAATGAATATATTTTATTTTATTTCCTATGAAAGACCAGGTTCCTACGAGACCCACCCAGTGATCAACAAAAGGGGCCAACTTTGAAAATTTTGCAAATTGAGTCCCCAATTCATGAAATTTGAATTGAGTAGCCTTGAAATAGGGAATATTGATATGGGAGGGTTTCATAACTCAAAATAATCTCCAGAATGCTTCCCCTTGGGGCAAAAGATAATGGTTATGAGATAAGACGAACAAGGTCAAAATGAGCCCTCTTGGGTGTCGTCAAGATGTTGATGGACATAAGGATATTGATGACTGTTGTGTAGATGTCCAATATGTGATAGCAAGACAAGGGGCATTTTTAATTTTAAATCCATTTGGCCTTACTATCCTTTAGATTGGCAATGGAGGCACTTACCAAACTGAATCTAACACCCCATAATCGATTTGAATTGAGACCAAGTGACTTGAAACTGATGCATGCTATTATTCTAGTGCCTACTAAGTCATTATGTGCTCAAATTAAACCTATTAATGCAACCCACTAATACTCTTTATTGGGAAAGGGTCACAATAACTATGACTCCTACCATTGTCTTTGAATATAACCAAAGTTTAATAGGTTGCTAAGAGAAACCCTCATGCTAGCATAGGAATATATGAAAATTCTAAACATCATGTTGAGCCCAAAGAATATTAATGTTTCAACACCTCCCTCTCCCTCTTCCTCTCCTCCTCCCTCTTCTTGTCCTCCCCCCTCCTATTTCTCTTCCTCTTCCACTCCTCTTTTTCTTCCCCTCTCCTCTCCCCCTTCCACTTTTTCTTCCCCATACTCTCCCTCTTCCACTTTTTCTTCCTCCCGTCCTCTCCCAACCCTTCCTTTTCTTCCCCCACTCCTCTTATTTTTCTTGTTATGCTCTCTCCCCTCACCCTTTCCTTTTTCTCTTGCTCTTCTCCCTCATCCCCTTATCCCTCTTCTCTTCGTCTCCCACTTCCTCTCTTCCGAGGTAAGATAAGACTCTAACACTATTGCTAGCATAATGATTTCAATAGTGTTGATATGTTAACATTTTATTTTTAAATTTCCAAACTTTTTTTTCTATAAATATTCATATAAAATTACAATTGGAAAATAAATAATTTTTAAGGATTTCAATTTTTATATTAAAAAAATAAAAACAAAATTTATTTCAGTTAATGGAAAAAGAAATATATATTAACAATTTTCAAAAATATATTTAACAATTATAATTAAAAATGTGAGAAGGCCGAAGTGGCCTAGGGATGTTTATGTCCCTAGTCATTCTAGGTCATGATAGGAAATCATCAATTGGTTTGAAATACCTTTGGTGGTTGGGAAGTAATGTTCTATCATGTCCAATATTCTCTTCGTGTACCCGAACTTGGTTAAGAGTTCATGTTCCATGAAGTCCAACCCACTTTACTTGTTAATTACTTTTGCATGGATACCTTATATATTTCCATAATTTTTAGAATAACCTTTAATTTTTTTTTTAAATAAATTTTCTAATTTTTATATTACTTAGGATTTGAAAAATTGTTGGAGCACTAAAGGTTAAATACTTACCCCTTATCATAAGATATATTAAGAAGTGTCACATATCCATCCATGTACTTTGGTATAATGAACCTAACAAAAAGTAATGGTAATAGGTTCACTACAATTTTATGTCAAACATGTTAAGTGGGAAGTAGAACATTAAGGCATTATTCACTTGAACATTCATCGATTAAGAAGACACATATGCCTGTACCATTAACTATACCAAGAAAATAATGCATAGTTCCCTAAGCTCTATTAGAGAATATCCTACCACTATATTCAAATCAATTTTAGATAGGATTTCTAATGATTTTCACATTGAGTAAAAGGAGCATGTTGAGGATGAAATAATCAGATGTCTGTAGCATTGTGTTTAGATGTATTTTCTTTTCTCTTTATATGATATAATCTTATGCATTTATTCAATTTACAAAAGTGAGGAGAATCACATCGTCAAATTTGTTTGGCCTCATATTTTAGGTTAATATTGAAGGCAAGTGAGTATGTAGTAATTTCATATTTCCGACCCCCTCCTCCAATCTCCGCTATCAATGAGAATATATATATATATATATATATATATATATATATATATATATATATATATATATATTTGAACCTTATACTTTATACTTTTGTGCATCTCAATTTTCTCCTACTCTTAAATTTTTATGTCAACAAATATTTTTTTTGTACAATAAACTCATTGTAATCGTTTTTTATTTATGTGAATACAATTGTTTGGGAAGCTAACTTTTCCCCAAATTGTGATCACAATAACTAGTTTTTTGACAAGTTGACTCTTCCCAATATTTTCTTTGGCCACTTGAATCTTCTTGGAAAGCTACGTCTTCCCCAAAATTTGATATCTTATTCAAAGTTGTATCGAAATCAAAGAGATGTGAGAACTTGGTAGATTTTATTGGAGGGTTTGTGCATGCCGTTAGTCACATTGCATGAATGATTCAAGATGCAAGGTGACCATTCTTTGTCTATCCTTGCGTTGGTAAAAACCATCCTCTGGGTCCCTGGTATGGCCACATATTATGTTGGTGATGCCATGTTTATCACTTATAGTGCATTAGAAGCATCACAAAAGGAGGCCATTTAGGATATCATTCTTTTATATTGCTTGCTTCTTGTCTAGAATGATTCTATTGAGAGAGATAAGTGAAATGAGTAGACATTGTTAAATCTTCTAAGGAATTCCTAGTTAGCTTAATAGTCACCATTGACCTTTTTCCTCATTGAAGTGGTGCCAATTTTGAATTCCACCAACCGATTAGGCCACCATTATCATAATGGTCTTTGATCCATTGTTACAAAATCATGAATTTTGGGTATTGCTTCTAACAATGGATGATAGCATCATGTTTGGGTGTGTAAGTTGGAAATTTACCCTTGAAGATGACACAACATTGAATCGTTGCTATTGTTACCTAATAGGAGAAACAATAACAATCTACTCTCTTCCACTACCCACTCCACTATGTTTCTACTACCGAGGAGGGATTTTTTGGGAATATGACACATTGGCCATTAGCATTCCCATTGCAGTAGTTTTACCTCCCCCTCCTCTTGTGGATTATGAAATCATTAATGGGGAGGTTGTTGTAGAGGAAAAACTACCTACTACTAGAGTAGTATTGGAATTATCACTAGGTATCATGTGTGTGTGTGTGTATTATCTAGGATAGTAATCAATGGGATTCTTATGCCCACCAACTAATAGGCACATGGATCACTCTATTAAGACTCTGTAGCATCCCTACTAGAGTAGGAAGTTGAACACATGACCAAACCTCCACTAACATTAAGGCTAATAGGTGACCCTTTGTTGTATCCTTTCATTGTAGGATAAAATCCCACCATGGAGCTATGGGTTGGAGACCTTGACAAAGGAAATATTGGTGCTAATAAATCATTTTTTGCCTTGTAAATAACGAATGTAGTGAGATTTCTAATTAGTGAAATTTGGAATATTTTCGAGGATAATTAATGAAACATGTTCTCCTAGCCTTTCCAACCTATCTCTGGCTACATTTTGAGCTAGCTCTATATTACTCTTTAATGATAATTATACTATAATATGTTCCATAGAATATGACAACTGTTGATGCAAGGAAATGAAAGTCCTCACTCAAGCATTTTCGAATCTCACTAGGATGAGGTGAGATAGGAGGGAATGTTACCCTAGATTTATATCCTATGAAAAAATATTGATCATCCCTCAGGAAATATGTCCTCGTGCCTGATGCTATTATCAAGTTGTGTGTTTTTGCTAAAAAAAATGTGATTTTTTTATATGTGAATAATTGCATAATTAAAATGAGTGAAGTAAAGAATACATACAATATGGAAAAAATAGTAACACGAGTCTCAATTGAGAAAAAACAGGTTTTTATCTATAATAGATTTTTCGACTTACAACCATAATGCCTATTTTCAAACCCTTGCAAGGGTGAGGAGCAAGCTCAAAATTAGAAGTCTAAGATGGAATTGAAAAATCATACAAAAAAAAATGGTGTCTGAAAGAAAATGAACAAGACTGAAATGCACTCGATCAACCAAGACACAAGCTCATCAAGTCTTGACTTTGCAAAATAATCTTAAACAAAATTGAAAATTAATTCATAAATTCTAATAAAACTACATAGATTGCCAAGAGAAATGAATGACCTTATGAAGCATGTCAAATATCAATGCTTCATAGTCCTTTCTTCTTTGCCACTTTTAGAAAGGTCTTACTGTCAACAAGAGGATTTAGCCCTTTAAGGAACTCAAAAAATTAAATAACGAAATTCATAAATCTCAATATGAAACAAGAGAAAACCTTATCAGAACCGTTTCTCTCTAATTCCTCATGTATTCTTTGTCCTTCTATTCTTCCTTTTATTCTCTAAAAGGTAGCTCCTCAAGTAGTTGAACTAATTTTAGTTATTTAATTTAAATAACTTTAATTAATAAAATAGGACAAGTAACTTAATGATAAGGATAATTAATAAATAATAACTAAATAGGTGGGGTCCCCCTCTATTATGCACTCTTTATTTTAATAATCAATAATAGCTTTTCCTTGTCGCTCCATCATATAATCATCAAATAAAAGTCAACATCATATAACATACCATAAACATGCATTTAAAATACCTTGGCATAAATCACTTGTATCTCCCATAAATAAAACATGATATTTTAGAGTTTCAAAAATAAATATCATGGTTCTGCCATCTGTCCCCAAATTAGTATCATAGTCAAATCATAATAAACATAATCAAAATAGCCCAGTGAATTTATTTTTGAAAAATTCTTCTTTTTCCTTGATGAAGTCCTCATATTGAGACTTCTTTTCTTCCAACCGAGCTACCTCTGGATGAAAATCATTTAAACTTTGCTTACAACTGCTTGCTAATTTCAACTTTGAATGAGCATAAGAAGAGTATTTGACCATGCTCGTAAACGTAATAGGTTGTTTACCTTTGTAAATTTGAGAGCCATGTGGTGTAGTATTGTAATCCTTTGGAGGAGGAGGAGGAGGAGGAGGAGGCATAGGCTCATGTGTAGCAATAGTGTGAACTGATAATACTTGTTGAACTGGAGGTGAAGGAAAATATGCATTATGACAACAATATGAATTGGTGGAGGAGGGGGTTAATGGGCCATTGATGGGCTCCAGAAGAAAGATTAGCAAGAAAATTACCCCATCCATCATTATGAGGTTGAACAGGTGATCCAAGTGGATATCGGTGGCCACCCACCTTTTCCAACTGGCTCAAAACAATTTTTTGACAATTTTGGTAATTTACTATTTTTAGCAGTTTTTCACTTCCGACGTCGTTTTGAGGCCCTAAACGATGTGTTTTGGGAAAAATGGGAGAAACATGAAATTTGCCTCGATATGTCTCCCAAAATAAATCTCCTCGACGATACCTTTCCAATGGGCTATCATACGCCTAAAACGAAGATCGTATGCAAAAGTTACGACCCCGTGAAGTTGATATACTAACTTACCCAAACGGGGCCCACATGACTTTTGGCACTTCTTCTCCTAGGGTTAGGTTTTTGGATGTCTAGGGTTTTTGGAATTCCTGTTTATTGTAAAAAGGCCTTCAGATCCTCATTTTAATCATCTTCTTGCGAATCAATGCAGCCATCACATCTCTTCTCAGAGATAAGCCGCCACCATTCCAACAAGCTTGTTTCCGCTGCATTTTACAGTTTCAACTTATTTCCTTATTAAATAGAAAACCAATTTTACTGTATCTCTGTTATTTTGTGTTAAGAACCTGTTAATAATCTGTAGTGATTTCATTCTACTCGTAAAATCCGTATCAGTGGTATCAGAGCGGTCTGCTCCTTGTCGTCTTAATGCATGTCCCCAATAAGGTCGGAGTACAAAGAGTTGGGTCTCGAGCTTGTTTCTCTTGAGGAAAAAATCTCTCGCATGCCCAAGCGACCTCTCATGGCAGGAGAAAAGAAAGATGATGAGACAAGAGATCCTTTCAAATTTTTTATTGAGGAATCCCTCACACAACAAAGGAACGAGATGATGGATAGTTTCATGCAAATCCTTCGACGATTACCAACATGCGACACATCTTCTTCGAGTGGAGGCGTCGCCACCTTCAAGGTACAAATAAACTTTGATATTCCTATATTTGAAGGTAAGATAGACACAGATGCTGTAGAAAAGTGGTTGAATCTACTAGAAAGGTATTTTTCTGTCCATAACTTTTCGAATAGAGAAAATATTACTTTTACGCTCCTCAAAGCTGTTCCCCATGTCAAAGATTGGTGGGAAAATTTCTGTGAGTAAAAGGAAACAAACGAACCCTCATTATTTGTAGTCACGACCACCTAGGAATCCTCCAGGGATGCTATTAAGGAACAATACTACCCCGTCGGAAGTTATGATGACTTGTATACCAAATGGATCACACTGCGACAAGAAAGAGACCAAGCAGTGCCAGATTTCATAAATATCTTCCATACCTTGCGCACCAAGTTGGGTATCAAAGATTCAGAGAGACATCTAGTGCTCAAGTATCGCAATGCTCTACATAGATACATCTAGAATGAAATGGAATTTATGGACATCTCATCCTTGGGCGCGACCTACCGATATGCTGTCAAAATCGAGCAAAAGCTCAAACAAAAGACACACCAATTTGGGCCTGGGAACCCCGCACAACAAAAGCCAGGAAAGGGCGGCCCCAACCCACAAAGAAAAGGACAAAGCAAAGATGGACAATATAAGGATAAGCAGTCCAAGCCATAAGCAAAGAAGGACATCGTAAAGACAAAGAAAGATATTTGGAAGTGGTGCAACTTCCATAAGAGCCCTTTCTATAACACTGATGACTGCCGCTCAAAGCAATAGTTGGTGGTTGAAGTGAAATACTATGAATCAAATGTGGGTTCTGAATCTGAGCCAAAACCAAAAAAGAGAAGATGGATCATTGACGCAGAACCTAGTGCCATTGCTGCTACCACCAAGCACTAGGTTGGTGAACCAGATGAGCCAGAAGAAGGAGAGCTCCTCTTCCATTCACAGATGTGGGTAAAAGGCACCCCACTGCACTTCATCATTGATAGCGGTAGCCAGAAGAACCTCATCTTAGCAGAGGTCGTTAAGCGTCTAGCCTTGCCGACAACGTCACACCCACATCCCTACACCATTGGATGGCTCCGCCAAGGAAGCGATCTCCGCGTCAACCAACAGTGCCGACTGTCGTATGACATCAAGCCCTTCAAAGACGAGGTATTATGTGATGTTTCTCCTCTCAAATTTTGTGATGTTCTTTTGGGCCAACCTTATTTATGGAAATGTCATGCTGTATATGAGTCTAGGCCTTGTAGTGTTATTATTACTTTGAACAAGAATTTTTACAGGACACCCGAGGCAGTCCCACCTAGTTATATTTCCTTGATCTCTGCTAAGAAATGCATGAAGGTCATCTCTCAGATGAGGAAGTTTGTCTTCTTCATGATTCGCTCTCAGAATAAGTGAAATATCATAGCCACATCCAGGGTCTCTGCAACTGACCTCTCCACACATTAGAAGTAAGTAGATAAGGTCATGGAAGAATACTTGGATATCTTCTCCTCACCTACTGGGGTACCTCTGCATTACCGGGTCAAGCACCCCATCGATCTGACCCCTGACACACCGCTACTCAATGGGCCAGTCTATCACCGCTCTCTGTTAGAGAATGAGGAGGTCAAGTGACAGATCCAAGAACTACTCCACAAGGGGCACATCCATTCCATCTCATCACCTTACAGGAGCCCAATCGTGTTGGTACAGAAGAAAGATGGAACTTGGTGACTCTGCATTGATTACCGGGCTCTAAATAAAATCACAGTCAGAAACTAGTACCTGATTCCCCGAATCGACGATCTCCTTGATCAACTCATGGGGGAAAAATACTTTAGTAATATTGATATGAAGTCTGGCTACTACCAAGTCCCGATAGAACATACAGATGTATGGAAGACCACCTTCAAGTCAAAGGAAGGCCTTTTTGAATGGTTGGTCATTCCCTTTGGTTTGACAAATGCTCCAGCCACTTTCATGAGGATGATGGATGATATCCTGCAACTATTCACCAATACTTTTGTAGTGGTGTATCTGGATGACATTCTCATTTACAACAAGACTTGGGTCGACCACTTGCAACATATTCAATAGGTTCTTCACACCTTGCGACAGCACAAGCTATACGCCAAGTTGGAAAAATGCTCCTTCGGAATGGACAGGGTCCATTACCTAGGCTACATAGTTGATAATCATGGCATACATGTGGATCCAACCAAGATCCAAGTCATCTGTGACTCGCCAGCCCCAACCACACTCAATGAGCTTCAGATCTTCTTGGGCCTTGCCAATTTCTACCGCAGGTTCGTGTTGGGATTCTCCCATATTGCATGGGCCCTTAGCCAAATAACCAGGGGTGGTGGTAAGGTGAAATTTGTGCGGGGTTGGTCCCAACAACAAACGTTCGATGATTTGAAGCAACGCTTGTGCTCATCCCCAGTACTTTCACTACCAGACCTGCAACAACCCTTTGAGATCGAGACAAATGCTTCAGACTATGCTGTGGGTGCCATTCTCACTCAGCACGACCACCCCATGGCCTATCATAATGAGACACTATCAGATGTTGTCCATAAGTACCCTACTTACGAAAAATAAATGTACTCCATTGTGCAAGCCTACCGCCAGTGGAGACATTACATTCTTGGGAATGAGACAGTCATCCACACTGATCAGAAGCCATTGCAGTTCATGTAGACACAAGGGAAATTACAGAATGACCGCCATCAAAAGTGGTCCACATACTTGCAACAATTCCACCTCAACATCAAGTATAAAACAAGAAGCACCAATCATGTCGCTGATTGCCTCAATAGATCGCCAGTTGCGACACTCACCATGGTGCTAGAATCTTGTAGCCACGAGACATCTGGATGGCCCCAACTCTATGAGACAGACCCAGACTTTTCCACCACCTACCAAATGTTGGGTGAAAATGCAGTTGTCGATAATTTCCATCTTTAGGATGGGTTGTTGTGTCGTCTGGGCTATATCTCTGTTCCATCAAGTGAGCGAGTGAAGCTGATCTGGGAAGCCCACTACAGTCGGGTGGCAGGACACTTCAGCGTCAAAAATATAGTGGCGATGCTACATAAACATTTTTATTGGCCGAAACTTCGAAAGGAGGTCAAGAAGTATATCAGGTCCTACACTATTTGCGCTATTTCCAAACTGACCACTAAGAAACAGGGCCTATACACCCCTCTTCCTACTCCTGACAGGCCATTGGAATCCATCTCAATGGACTACATGTCGGGCCTCCCATCCACCAAGCGGGGAAATGACTATGATTTTGTGGTTTTTGATCACTTTTCTAAGATGGCGATTATGGTTGCCTGCAAGAAGAACATCACAATAGAGGCAACTTCCAAGCTCTTCTTTGAACGAGTCTGGGTACATTTTGGAATCCCACAAACCATTGTCTCATATTGGGACAATTGATTTCTCAGCACATTCTGGTCGAGCCTCTGGTCACTGCTGGACACCAAGCTCACCAAATCCACAAACTTCCACCCCCAGACAGATGGCCAAACGAGGCTGTAAATCGAATGATTGTGCATACTTCACATGTATAATTAAAATCACCCTCACACATGGGATGAGATCCTTCCCTATGTCCAACATATCTACAACCGAGCCTTGCATAGCTCAACCGGACACAACCCCTTTCAGGTGGGGTTGGGATTCCAACCATTGGGTCCCATAGATGTTGCACTTCCCCTTTCGGTCACCTCGACCGAATCATCTCTTGCTCCAACTGAAGATGACAAAGCCACCCGGTTCATTGAGTGGATCCAACACATCCGCCAACAGGTTTAGGATATCCTACAGAAGTCCAATGACAAGTACAAGCAACGCCATGATCAACATTGGGTTCCACATAAGTTTCAAGTGGGCAACAAAGTTTGGTTGCACTTGCAGAAAGAATTCCTTACAAGACCCCATCAGAAGCTTTTCCCACTCCGTTATGGGCCATACACCATCATCAAGGCCATGGGGGATAATTCTTTTGAGCTCAACATTCCTCCTTTCCTTAATCCTGCACCCAGTGTTCAATGTGGATCTCCTTTGCCCTTATTTCCCACCATTATTGGACACCTCAGAAGTAGAAAAAAAA
>WSFP011516961.1:0-12739 GCA_009831015.1 Picea engelmannii | reverse complement strand
AGGCCCAATTAGACTCTACAACATTTGGAGTGGAATGGTTCTCCAGATCTTACAATCTGGCCAAATTATCGATGAGCTTTTGTGTTTTCTGGTGAATGCTCTTCCTTCAGTTAAAACAGTTTTTTCTATATTTTCTCTTAGGTGAGGCAGGTACAAGAGATGCAAGCCAGTATAAACCAACTTGATGAAGATAGGACAAGAGTTTTAACTATTGGGAAGGGGTCGAGCTTGGGATAACCCGCTACTCGAACATGCAGACAACGATCATATGCCAAAGGGGCTTAGTAATAATAATTTAACTGAAAGAGCATCAAACTGTTGTATGAGAAAGCTACTTAGTAGAAAGAAGATGCATATATGATCAAGATTAGGGTAAGCAAAATAATTCATCTACCAAGACATTCGTCACATAGTTGAGGTAAACTACTTAGCATAGAGAAAGAAACACAATTGTAATCAATGTCACGGTAAGCAAAATAGTTCATCTACCAAGACATCCATCACATAGAAGCACAATGATTTACTTTCATCATTTAAAGCAAGGAACATCAAAACATTGTGCCAGATAACTTGACAATAGAATTAATTGATCTTACTCATTTACTGCAACATTCATTGAACATAAAAGGAAGTAATTCTTCTCCAACTCCAATCACATACATTTGATGAAAATAGCTTGTCTTTGGTCCAGAAGGACTTCTTAATTCATAGCAGTCTCAAAATAATTATCAACAACCAAAAGAAAAGAGTTCTTACAACAACCATTGACCCCTTTAACCATCAGTCGATGTTCCTATTTATAATATAAAGTCTTAACAATAATTAACGGTAAAATACAATTTGAGCTAATCAAGAATCGCCACATGGCGTCATCATCTAATAGTCTTTCAACAGTCCATCCGAGTTGTTTCTTGAAAAGGGTGGACTCTTTCATAATCAGAAAATATGATAAAGATTTATTCACAAGTGTTGGCCCATGGAAACCTGTGTTGTTCCGTTGGAGCCGCACAAATTCCCCTGATGTCTGTTGCGTGCGCCCGATATTTTGTGAGGCTGAAGTTCAACTTTTGAAGTATGGCTCTGGCTTTGATTGGATGTCCTGTGAACTGTTGTACTTGCTCGAGATTTGCATCGGTGACCTTTGCACATTCTTCGACCCATGACGCATCTTGTTTGGTGCATAACTTGATCATTCCGCTTCGGTCAATTAATATCGGGATGCCGAAATCGGGAGCTCGACACACTTCGTCGCTTCGGTGATTCTTTCAGTTCTTCAGTGGGATCACAGGACAGACTCTAGTCAGTGATTGGGAAGGTTCTTCTTGCAATTAAACATAAGTAGTTTAGCGATCAAGCAACCCATGATCTGACATAAATAAACAAAAGATCAACATGTACCTGTACAATTTGCTAGTCTCAATCGTTTTTAATACTTACATGATCCAAAACACTTCCTTCGAGTGACCTGTGAAGTCGTCGCTCCTCTTTGGTATAAATGAACACCTAATCATGTTGTAATGTGGCTAATCAAGTACGATAGACATGAATGTATAATTATCACAGTAATTACTTGACCTTTTGGAAAAAGGGCATCGAGGGAGAATTATGTTCTTGTGCGCTCTTGAGAGGTCGGATATCATATACAGAAGGTCGTTAAATGCCTTCAGAACTCATACCACCAAGCGTGCCAAGTGTTATTTATAAATAACGAAGGTTCAAAAGTTCAAAAGGATCGAAAGGATCGTACCGTATGCTTTCCTGCAACCCCGATCGACGGTGCTTTCATGTTCTGGATCACATCCGTCGATTAGCTGCGACGTGCCAAAAATTCTCAAACATCATGTTGCGAGGCGTGGGAATTATGTTGGCGAGCCGTGTCGTTCTTTGATTTCCCTATAAATCCAGGATCTTTGCGAGCAATCCTTCTTATATGCCAAGCTCATATTCCCTGGGGATCTGGTTCGGTAAGTTCGTCTTGGTGACGTCTAGTTGAGTAATCCTTTGCCATCTGCAAACACCTTGAGTTTTGTATGCTTTGTGATTATGTGATCTCCTTCAAACATAGGACGAGGTCCACGAGGCAGCCAAAGTGCGAGGTCTTATCCCTAGCACACCTGGGACTCCTTCCTGTGGGTTTCAAGAGGTACAACTATCTACCCGAAGGTAGCATCAACATCCAAACACGAGCTTGGGGTGGTCACAGATACATCCGGGAGAGATAAGCTAGAAACTGTGCCTTCTTCGAGATCGGAACTGCGGAGAAGAGGAGGGCCTAAGAAGAAAACTCGATAAGGAGAGGGGGACCGCCCCAAGGCTGAACTGAGTGCACGTCCAACCCTCAAGGAGCCAGTAATGCCTACCAATCGTTTGTAGTTGGTCGGGACCACTGGCAAATGAGGCAGAAGAAGAGAGGGGAGGACTGAAGAGCCAGGAGATTTTGTCGAAAATTCCGCTCAGCAACTAGTGCAGGCTCAATTTGCAATATTTGAGCTTTACCAAGAGAATAGGGAACTGCGGTGTCAGTTGGCGGCAAAAGCCCAGAGGATACCGCCGCCACAAGGTTGCGCGGGGAGCACCGTTTGGCTGCAGAGACAAATTCAAGAAGCACAAGACACGATCATGGAGTTACGTGAGGCACAACAAGTGGCGACAACAATGGAGCATAAGACACCACAAAGCGCGGAAGATAACCTAAGAGAGGGCCAAAGCATAGGAGATACATAGTTAGCGGGTTCTCGCCCTATGTTCCTGGAAGCATGGCTTAACAATTCTTTATATTTCTTCTTTGCAAAGTTTTGTAATCTCACGGCAACCGGGTAGGTTAGCCAAGTCATCGGGGTTGTCTATTCGTATGTAAACCAAGTCTGGCGGAGGTTTTTTTATTGTATATAAAGAAAAGTTTAAAAGTATCATGCTGTGAATCAAACGTGTATTCTCTTTTAAATCTTTTGCGTAAAATATTAGATCTTTTGGAATCACTGTTATTATGTCGCGAGTTTTTTAATGTTTTTCTTTGTAAACCTTTGATATCAATTACTACTTCCGCGAGATTATCGATTTTGGTTATATATATATATATATATATATAAATTAATCATGGAAAGATATTCGACTAGTGGATAAAAGTCATGCTTGGAATTTCACTTGTACCGAGAGTTTTTTTAGAAAAGACTAGAGGTAACAGTTACCGATATCGAGATTTGTTGGAGCGATTAATTAGTTCCCTCTCACCGATACTGAACTTGTTTTAGGAGTTCGATGGTCGGCAGTGTTGATTTTATCTATGTGCGGTGCTTACAATCGCACTTTTCTGTTGAAGCCAAAAGAATCGGTCTTCGACGAAATATTTTTGGAGGCAATATTCATAAAAGAGATACTCTTATCAGCCAACGCCGAAGAATGTCATCACTCAGATGATTTGAATTCCCTTACAATTTTTGCTACCTTAATCTTTCACCGATGCCGAACTTCTCAAGTAAGCCGGGAGGAATCTAGGTCGCTAGTTTCTTAATCCGTCGTGGTGTTCCTCAAGATGGTTCTTAATATTCTCAAGAGAAACTTGGATATATCAGATAAGAAGGTTATCAAGCTCAAACCATGGTGAAAACAATCGAAGGTAGAAGACAAGGTGGTACCGAAAACGAAGTGGTCACAAAACTTTTAGGGTGTGTTGAGCACTCAACAAATGGCGATTCATTGGGTGAATGCAGAATCTCCGTCCCATAAAAAATATATCTTTGGTGCTTATTTTATTCATGCCAACTAGGAATATGTATGTATTATATTATTATTATTATTATTATTATTATTTTATAACTTTTATTGTGTTGTTATTATTGGAAATACTACTTTAGGGCTTGTCCGTTTACCAGGTGGGCATCAGGTTCCCCTTTCAGATTTTGCAAATGATAAGTACCTACCCTGATATTCTCAGCCACCTGAAAAGGCCCAAGCCATAGGCTCTGAAACTTGGAAGGCTTCCCTTTGGGTTCATTTACCTTATCCCACTTTAGGACTAAGTCTCCTACTTCAAAATTCTTTTCTTTAGCCTTATGCTTATCAAACCATATTTTCACTATCTGCTGATGGGATAAAAATTTAGACTTAGCCCTTTCCCTCTCTTCCTCCAACATGAGCATAGTGTTGATTCTCTGTTGCATGGTTGATGATTTATCATCATTAGAATCTTGGGCCAATTGGAGAGATGGAAGATAAAGCCCATTCGGGAAAATGGATTCTTGTCTGTAGACCAGGAAGTACGGGGAATATCCTATAGCCTCTTGGGTTTAACCCTAACAGCCCATAGGGAATTATGGAGTTGGTTATGCCAATTTCTATGGTTATCCACAACCATCTTCTTTAGTATCCTTACCAGATTCTTATTGGTTGACTCTGCCACACCGTTTCCCTAAGGGTAATAATTTGCAAAGTACTTGATTATGATTCCTTTGTATAGAGCAAACTCTGTCAATGGGGTAGAGGAGAAGTAGGTTGCATTATCAAAGACCGGAATGGAAGGAATGCCAAACCTTGTAATTAGTTGTTTTTCTATAAATTGGATGACTATTTTCTCATTTACATGGGTCAAAGGGATGCCCTCTGCCCACTTTGTGAAATAGTCAGTGGCAGTAAGAATATACTTGTGCAATTTTGAAGAATTGGTCTTAATTTCTCCTATGATATCCAGCCCCCACTGCTCAAATGGTCTAGAGACAGTTACAGGCTGAAGCAGGATTACTGCCCTTCTCTCCTTGCCATCACTTATTTGACAAGTCTTACAATTCCTAGCGTAAGCATGAGCGTCTTTGAACAAAGTGGGCCAATAATAGTTGGCTCTTGGAACCTTATGAGTGGTGGTGTTCCCTGCAAAATGTCCCCTAGAAGGGCCATCGTGGAGTTCTTTCAACACTTTATTGATGTCTTCGCGTTCGAGACATCTCAGTAATACCCCATCATAGTTGATCCGTAAGAGTACCGAATTGATGAGGCGATATTGTGCGGATTTTAATTGGAGCGCTCTCCTTTCTCTGGGGTTAAGGTTTTCAGGACAAGTCCCGTGATGTAATACATGAGCCAAATCCTTGTACCAAGAGTCTGGTCCTAGTGAAATGTATGTTGCTTTACCACACCATAGTGCTATTTCATTATCCCACCCTGGATCTTGGTTTGCTTGATCTTGAGCTTCGACTACGAGTTTTCACAAACCTTGTCCTTTTAGTAACTTGGAGGGTTTTATATCTAGATCAAATTCCTGGACTACCTCCATCCAGTTCCCTCTTCTTTATCCCATTTCTTGTTGGGTAAACAAGGATCGGACTGTGGGGTGTGGCACAATCACCTTAGTGTGATTCTTGAGGATGTATGACCTAAAATGATTTACTTCTTTATAGACCGCATAGGCTTGCTTGTCTATGGCGGGTTAATTGAGCTCGTCTCCTTGAAGGTTGGTGCTCATGAATGACACTAGGGCTTTGTTGTTGTCATCGTCTTTCTGATTCAAAACCACAGCTAGCGATTGGTCAGAGGTGAAAGTATAAAGGTTAAAGTCTCTATTGAAATCAGGAATTCGCAATACCGGGGCCCGAGATATGGCATCTTTGATATTGTTGAAAGCGTCTTTCCGTTCATCATCCCACTTAAACTTGGAATCTTTGTGAATCATTTTTTGTAAGGGTTTGATGATTTCGGCGAAGTCGGGGGTGAATTTCCTTACAAAATTAATTTGCCTGAAAAAAGCCTGCATAGCCTTCTTGTTACGGGGTAGTGGGAGTTGAGCTATGGCTTTAATCCTTTCAGGGTCTATGTGAATTCCCACTTGAGATATAATATGACCTAACAACTTACCTTCTTCAACAACGAAAATAGTTTTCTTAGGATTGAGTGATATACCGTATTTTCATCATCTTTCAAAAATCTGAGTTAAGTGTTGGATGTGTTCCTCTCTATTCTTCAAATACACCGTTACGTCATCTAAATACACTACCACACACTTACCTATAATCCCCTGAAATGCCACATCCATTTCCCTTTGAAAGGTCACTCCTACGTTAATCAAGCCTAAAGGCATGCGTTTATACACGAAGGTTCCCCATTTGGTCCGGAAGGTAGTTTTTAATTGGTCTTCCTCTGAAACCAACACTTGGTTGTATCCTAAGAAACCGTCTAGAAGGGAGAAAATTTTTGAGCTTGACACAGTCTGTAGGAGTTGCTCCATCAGCAGGATAGGATAATTTTCCTTTTTTGAAGCTCTGTTGAGATTCTAAAAGTCTATGCATAATCAAATTTCTCCTGACTTTTTTCTTACTAGAACAAGGTTTGCTACCCAGGTGGAATGTCTAACTTGGAAAATTATATTCGCATCTAAAAGCTTCCTTAACTCTTGATACATTAGGGTTTCCAAGGATGGGTGGTACTTTCAGAGCTTCTGTTGAAAAGGTTTGACTTCAGGTTTCAACGGGATGGTGTGTTGAATGATGCGAGTATCATACGTTTTCAAATATTTATAGGACCAGGCGAACAAATCCTAGTATTGCCTGAATAATTTGAGGTAGGCTTTCCCCTCCTCTTTAGATATCGTTTTGCTGAGATTTACATACTTTGGGTTGTCTGGGGTTCCAAGATTTACAGTTTCGTGGAGGGGGCAGGGGATACTAGTTTTTGCATTTTTAGGTCCTTTGAATCGTTCCTTTAGATCAAATAAATTCTCTAGATTTGCTATCCCTTTTGGAATTGTGTGAGCCTTTGGTTTATCCGTGTGTTGACCCTCTCGAGGACTAGTTTCCATTAGTTTCTCTTGTAACTCTTCATATTCAATAGTGAGGTCTTTGAAGTTGTCTTGATTAGTCAAGAAGCTTATGATCTATTCATCCCCCTCAAAGAATTTCCAATTAGAGATATTATTAGGTACCGATGGCTTGTAGAGAAGTTCTACAATGAATTGAGAGGCTTCATAATCTTCTAAAGGAGAGAGTCTTGAAGCAACGGTGGCTAAGGAGTCGACAAGTATGTTCTTCACTCTGGGGATCGCAGTGATATTGAAATCTTCAAAGCATTCTATCAGCCTCTGCACCTCCTGCTGGTAGTTCTTAAGACAAGGGGAGTTGTAGTGTATAGTGTTTCTCACTTGTCTAATAATGATTTTCGAGTCTCCGAACACTTTTAATTCCTTTACATTAATATCTATGGCTTTGTTTAACCCTTGTACCAGGGCTTCATATTCGGTAGTGTTGTTGGTGCACTCAAATTCTAGTCTACAAGACAAGAAATGGCGTTTACCCTTTTGATCGATGAGGATGAACCCTGCTCCCGAACCCTCTTGTGACTTGGATCCATCAAAATAAAGGGTCCAAATTTACAAGCGATGATTTCCATTCCAATCAGTGTTCCACTCTTTGATCTTTTCTTCTGGAAGACCTAACACTAGGTCTTGACAAAGGAGAATATTCCATTGGCATCGAGAATTCTTCTAGAAATATCATCTCGGAGCTTTGGGTAAGTGGAACATCGAACAGGAGAGCAGCAAAATTGCCAAAGTGAGAATCACAAGAATAATTCCCTAGTATGGGAAAATCGATAGAGGCTGGTTCGTTTGGGGTTTCTAGGTCAGTGACCGTATGTTTTAGATATCTTTCCCTATCGAACTTTATCATGTTCTTGTATCCCTTCAGCAGTAGCCAAAGGTGTGCCCAGTTTGTGCTGAAGTATCATTTAGTTTTTCAGACCAATCTCGGCTCAATAATAGCCCATATGCCTCAGGGATATCCACCACAATGATGTCAATCACCTACACGAAATTAGGATGAGTGGTTACCCTGATCATCACATATTTGAGTTCCCCCATGACTTTGACCTGGATCCTGTCTAGTTGTATCACATGCTTATCACTCTTTAGAGGGACAACACCTAATTTGTTACAAACGGCCAAGGGCATGACATTGGAAGATGCCCCGGAGTCTACCAGACTGTTGTGGAGATTCCTATTGAAGACTTTGAACATTAAAAGGAAAGGTGGTACAAAAGGCCTCTCCCTCCTGCCTTCTGAGTAGGTGTTTATTGTTGGTTTTCTTGCCAAATCCATAGGGGGCATATTCTTTTCCTGACCATCGTCGGTGGTCAGGTTTTCTACCGAACTTAGAGCTTGCAACAAAAGGTCTTTCTGCTAAGGGATTCTACATATGTCCATAACTGATACATTGGATTTCATCTTCTTCAAATCTTCTACTACATTGTAGACTAATTTAGGAGAATCATGAGTATGGATACTTATAGGATTTTTACCGAGAGCGAAAGGAATTCTCGGGCGATCGAGAGTTAATTTACTTTGTGAGGCACGGGTGGCATCGGTATCTCTATGGGTGGTGCCTGAGGTTTAAACAGATCATCCGAAGATGTGATCACATCGGGATCCCATATCATCATGGCCGTGTCTTGTGGTGGGTCAACTTCTTCCTGATCGACAATGTTAAAGGCCAAAATGTTGGATGGTTCGGTCAGATAGACTTCTCCCATAAAATGATTGGCCATTAAATTCATGGTGTGGACCCACTGAGGACATTCCCTTTCTGAGTGGTTCTCTTGGTGATATGTACATAAAGAATCAGACGTGACATTCCCTAAGTCAATGTTTAGGTTGGCTGGGGGTGGTTCAATTGCTTTGAAAGCTTGGTTTCTTTTAAAGAAAGGCTTATAGGGTCTTTGGCCTTGGTTTCCCTCACCTGCATTTATTTTCATATCTATAATATCATTTGATTGTTTCTTGACCATGCATTGCAGGTCTTCTCTATCTCCATTACCCTTATCGGGAGTTGGTTCAGATGGATTCCCCGATGGTCTGGTCAAGAGGAGTCCTCTCCTGAGAGGGGGTTGGCTTTCTTTTCTCGCTAGAGATGCATGGCCTTCTTTACACCCTTTCATCTGGAACTCTATCATCTTGGCCTCTTTGAAATTCTCTGCGAGGGTTTTCTTAGCATCTCTTTTAATGAACATGAAAATAGAGGCCGGAAGTGCATTGGCATATACCTCGATTTGCAACTCTTGAGCAGGTTTCACCGCGGGCTGAAATTTGTTTAGGATAGTCGTGAATCTTTGATTGAAATATTTGACCCTTTCCTTTGGGGTCATGGTGGCTGCGAATAATTAATCCATAAGGGATCCCATGGTAGTTTCATCGGCAAATTTGTCTAGGAAATCCTTTTGGAAGTTAGTCCAGTTGGTTATGGATCCTACTGGCAAGTTAAAATACCAATTGGAAGCCGAGTTCTCAAACGTGTAGGGGAAAATTCTGCATACCATGTCTTCATGTTGAACATTCATAAGCCTGATCGCGAGTATGAACTTCTTGATATCATCTTCGGGCAATCCTGAGGTTTCAGGATCATACTTGGGGATAAACTTTTCCGGGTGTTGAGGGAGATTGTGTACTCATCCAGGGATGGCCACGACGTCCCCAACTAACCAAGGTTGGTTGTCTTGAAGTGAAACTTCCCTCTCCTCCTCTCGACCATTGTTCTCTTCCATATCTTCGGAGTCAGAGTCAGGCTCTTCCTCTTCTGAAAGATCGTTAGGTTCAAAGATATCGCCGATTGGCGTCTCGAGTATGAGGTCAAGAGGTTCTTGGATTTCGGTGATCATGAAGTCTATTAAGTCTTCGACGGAGTGTACGAGAACTTCATCGGGAATGCTGACTACTAGTCTGCTTTGTTGTTTTCTTCGAGGGAGGATGGGGGTGAAGGGAAATGTGTCGATTTGTCGGGCGTAGGCTCTGGTAATCCTTCTAAACTGATTCACTTCCTCATGAGGGAGGGCATAAGGTATTTCAAGGTGAATATATCCTTCCTCAGAGTGGGGTGAGTTATCCACTTTGGGAGTACTCAGTAAAGGTGGGTTGTCTGTTGGATGACTAGCCATGCATGTGGGTCGTTATGAATCTGTAGGTTGTTTGAAATATCATATAACTTACATATTCAACTATTCATTCTCAGGCCCTCCTTCTAGCGCCAATTATGTTGATGGGGCTTAAATCCCCTGATTCAACAGCAGGAACCAAACCTGCCACCAAGGCCCAATTAGACTCTGCAACATTTGGAGTGGAATGGTTCTCCAGATCTTACAATCTGGCCAAATTATCGATGAGATTTTGTGTTTTCTGGTGAATGCTCTTCCTTCGGTTAAAATAGTTTTTTTTGTATTTTCTCTTAGGTGAGACAGGTACAATAGATGCAAGCTAGTATAAACCAACTTGACAAATATAGGACAAGCATTTTAACTATTGGGAAGGGGTTCAGCTTGGGATAACCCGCTACTCGAACATGCAGACAACGATCCTATGCCAAAGGGGCTTAGTAATAATACTTTAATCGAAAGAGCATCCAATTGTTTTCCGAGAAAAATACTTAGAAGAAAGAATATGCATATATGATCAATATTAGGGTAAGAAAAATAATTCATCTACCGAGACATTCATCACATAGCTGAGGTAAACTACTTAGCATAGAGAAAGAAACACAACTATAATCAATGCCACAGTAAGAAAAATAATTCATATACCAAGACATCCATCACATAGAATCACAATGATTTACTTTCATCATTTAAAGAAAGGAACATCAAAACATTGTACCAGATAACTTGACAACATAATTGATTGCTCTTACTCATTTACTGCAACATTCATGGAACAGGAAAGGAAGTAATTCTTCTCCAATTCCAATCACATACATCTGATGAAAATAGCTCGTCTCTGGTCCAGAAGGACTTCTTAATTCGTAGCAGTCTCAAAATAATTATCAACCAAAAGAAAATAGTTTTTACAACAACCATTGACCCCTTTAACCATCGATCAATGTTCCTATTTATAATATAAAGTCTTAATAGTAATTAACGGTAAAATACATTTGAGCTAATCAAGAATTGCCACGTGGCGTCATCATCTAACAGTCTTTCAACAGTCCATCCAAGTTGTTTCTTGGAAAGGGTGGACTCTTTCATAATCACACAGTCTGATAAAGAGTTCTTCACAGGTGTTGGCCCATGGAAACCTGTGTTGTTCCATTGGAGCCACACAGATTCCCCCGATGTCTACTGCGTGCGCCCGATATTTTGTGAGGCTGAAGTTCAACTTTTGAAGTATGGCTCTGGATTTGATTGGATATCCTACGAACTGGTGTACTTGCTTGGGCTTTGCATCAATGACCTTTTCACATTCTTCTACCCATGACGCATCTTTTTTGGCGCACAACTTGATCATTATACTTCGGTCGATTAATATTGGGATGCCGAAATCAGGAGCTCGACACACTTCATCGCTTCGGTGATTCTTTCAGTTCTTCGACGGGATAGGACAGACTCTAGTGGGTGATCGGGAAGGTTATTCCTGCAATTAAATAGAAGTAGTTTAACAATCAAGAAACCCATTATTTGACATAAATAAACAAAATATCAACACGTACCTGTGCAGTTTACTAGTCTCAAACATTTTTAATACTTATGTAATCCCAAACACTTCCTTCAAGTGACCTGTGAAGTCGTCGCTCCTCTTTGGTATAAATGAACACCTCAACATGATGTAATGTGGCTAATCAAGTACGAAATTTATAATTATCTCAATAATTACTTGACCTTTGGGAAAAAGGGCGTCAAGGACGAATTATATGCTTGTGTGCTCCTGAGAGGTCGGATATGGTACAGAGAAGGTCATTAAATGCCTTCAAAACTCGTACCACCGAGTGTGCCATGCATCATTTATAAATAAAGGAGGTTCGGAAGTTCAAAAGGATCGAAAGGATCGCACCACATACTTTCCTGCAACCTTGATCGGTGGTGCTTTCATGTTCTGGATTGCGTCCGTCGATTAGCTGCAGCATGCCAAAAATTCTCAATCATCATGTCATGAGGCACGGGTATTATGTTGGTCACCCTAGTGTCACTCTTTGATTTCCCTATAAATCCAGGAGCTTTGCGAGCAATCCTTCTTATATGCCAAGCTCATATTCCCTGGGGATCTAGTTCGGTAAGTTCATCTTGGCGACGTCTAGTTGAGTAATCCTTTGCCATCTGTGGACACCTTGAGTTTTTTACGCTTTGCGATTATGGGATCTCCTTCAAACACGGGACGAGGTCCACAAGGCAGCCAGAGTGTGAGGTCTCAGCCCCATCGCACCTGGGACTGCTTCCTGTGGGCTTCGAGAAGTACATCTATATTCCCAGAGGCAGTGTCAGCATCCAAACATGGGCTTGGGGTGGTCACAGATACGTTCAGGAGAGATAAGTTGGAAACTGTGCCTTATTCGGGACCAAAACCATGGAGAAGAGGAGGGCCTAAGAAGAAAACTCGGGAAGGAGAGGGGGACCACCCCAAGTCCGAACTAAGTGCACGTCAAACCCTCGAGGAGCCTGTAATGCCTACTGATTATTTAGAGTTGGTCGGGACCACTGGAAAAGGAGGCAGAAGAAGAGAGGGGAGGGCCGAAGAGCCAAGTGCTTTCGTAAAAAATTCCTTTCAGCAATTGGCGTAGGCTCAATTTGCAATAGCCGAGCTTTACCAAGCAAATAGGGAACTGCAGTGTCAGTTGGAGGCAAAATCCCAGAGGATACTGCCACCGCAAGGTCGTGCGAGGAGCACCATTTGGCTGCAGAGACAACTTCGGGAAGCACAAGACACGATCGTGGAGTTACATGAGGCACATCGGGTGGTGGAAACAATGGAACATAAGACACCACAAAGCACGGAAGACAAATTGAG
>WSFP011516952.1:0-12739 GCA_009831015.1 Picea engelmannii | reverse complement strand
AAAAAATGATTAAACAAGAGGTGCTTAGGACATAATATGTGTGGAATGAATCAAAGAAATTGTACCATTTTCCACATGTTATTCATCATATACCATTCACAAGTTTATGCCAATATTTAACCAACTAAAGAAGGCACATTACGTCATAAGTATAAACATCCAATTATTATGCACCATAGAACTTAGACAATGTAATATTTTTATTGGTACACCACTAGGACATCAAGATAATGTTTTATCCAATGAGAGCATTCAAACCATAGATCAATGTCCAAACATTGTAGTTATGTAAACCATGAAATATGTTTAAAAAATGGAACAAAAATAAATGAATGTGACCAAATAAAGGAGCATCTCGACAATGTATGAGATAGAAAACCAAAAAGCATACCAACAATGATATACCAATAGAAAATGTTTATGACTTAATTGCAAGTTTAAACCATTACCACAATGAACCTTTTCTTAGATGTATGCCAAGTAATAGTTCCCAAACAATACCTTATTGGTTACTTATGGCAATCTTTAGTATAGTTTTTGCATCAATTCTATATGAAAATATGAAATCCTAAATAGATCACAAGTATTTATCTTAAAATTGTAACAAGATATGGATTTGAACAACAAGCATGCATCATCAACATTAAAAGAGACTCAGAGTGTAGGATTTTGGTAGTGAAATCAGCCTTGTGAATGGTGATAAAAAGGAGATAACACTCATAAATTTAGAAGGTCGTTGGAACCTTTTTCACATCAATTTGATTTTAGGTACAATATTGATTAAAGGTATACCAAAATGTTGCAATAAAGGATATCATATAATCATCACAATATACTTTTAGTTTTACAATTTTACATAGTAAATTAAACCCCCAAGCAGTTCCTAGATAAGTCTAACATCAACCCCTTAGGAGAGGTCGTTGGACCCCCTTTGGTGTCAATTTGTTTCTACGAAGTATACAAAACAATGAAACCTTAAAACATTTTCAAGATAAGAGTCATAACAAGATCAAACAAACACTTTCATTTATGCAATTTTGGATAGTAAAAACACCTTGAACAATGATAAAAATGCATGTAATGTTTCAGTTTTGAGTAAGATTATTTGGACCTTTTAGATGTCTATTAGTTGCTTAAGATATTATGGAACAACACTCATCTCAAACGTTGCAAGAAAAAATGACAAATGGTTTAGTTATGATTCATTCAATGCAATCGTTTCAAGCATAAATACAATAGGGCATCTACAAATAATTAAAAGCCAAGGATTAGATCAAAAGATGGACAAAGTAATTAGATTCAAACCCTATTGAATTTCCAACAACAAATATATTTTTAAGAGAAATTTAGCATGATATGGTCATTATATATACCATTGAATCCCAATAAATCAAGACCAAAAGTAAAAAGATATAAACTCTAGATTGCAAACAACGAATTAAAAAAGAATAAAAAGAGAAAGATGATTTTGGTTTTCTGAGTGGTTGAAGACAAGGATAGACTAGTTCCTAGAGAGGGCTATGGGGTCTCTACACAAAATCTAGGTGAAGCTTAGGGTTAAAGATAAGACAAAATTGATGGCACTCAGAGGATTTCCTCTCAAGCGTTGACTAGGGCTAGGTGGTTCTCTTCAAGATTGGATGGGGGGATTGTTATGAGGAAAATCAATCTATGGCATGGGGTAAACCACAAAAAATGGAAATTAATGAAAAATAAACTCTAATCTCAAGTATGTTATATAAAAAAACATGCTAACAAGACAATATAAAGATCCTACCTCGTCCAGACATTCGATGAAGTCCATCGTTGAGCACTCGAATCAAAGCTATATACCTGCAACTTGTCCTGAACAACCAAGATACACAAGCATATGGTGATAATATATAAAGTTAGAACATGTAATAGTATAATCCATCAACAGTAATAACAAATATGCCCATGGAATAACAATTCAAATATTTGCAAGACATTAATTGGATGAGAAAAGAGTATTTATATTAAAATATGATCAACAAAAGTGTATGAGTGACAAACTTCCGTTTCAGCATGTCTCGAAACTAAGTCCCTTCCAGCTGGGCCTCCACCACTTCAATCCTCCACCAAAGGCAAGCTCATATAAGAGAGACAATGAGGTTCTCCATCAAAGAGGGAAGATATTGGGGGCTGGACAATGTGTTCATACTTTAAAGGACAAAGGGATGGAGACTCAATATGAAGTGAATAATTTCTCCAAAGTAACTTTTCTCTCAAAAGTTGAATTCTTCTCCTCTTCCACAGCTTGGATATGGCCCTTTTATAGCCTTCAAATGGAACTGAAGGGCCGAGTCAGAACGTTTCCAGTATATGGACGGTCAAGGATCATGGATCTCATGACGTGACATGGAAACCTGACACCATTTTTTAATTTTGGGCACAAAACCCAATGTACGTGGGCTGTAATGGTGCAACCTGCATATACGCATGTTGTATAGCTATTAGGGTGCGTATGTGTGGAAACATATTACTTTTAGCCCTGGGAATTGCAAAAAGGGACTTCAAGTCTGTATAGGGAAATGGAAAAGGCCTTCTGAGCAAGTTGCATGGGGTGAGGAAAATCTTGCTATAACAGATGCCCCCTAATGTGTGAATTCATAGGAGTATCTACGATGGCCGAAATACATTATAATTCCTAGAAGTGGAGTAACGGAGACCCAACTAGATGAACTAGCTACTCATAAGAATATTACAATCCATAATGAATTTGTACACATGGAAGCCAATTTGAATTACACTGTAGATCCATGTGGAAATATACCAAATAGTTGTTCATGGCCATGAATAGGAAATAGAAAGCAGGTACATGCCAAAGGCTATCATAGTCACGAATAAGGCCCAGTGAAAACCAGTCTCAAAATCAATATGAAGATATTTGTATACAATGGAGTACAATCTGATCTCCCATGATCACTGAAGTCATATAGGTACTGGTCCAATGAATGATAGCAATAGCTCACGAAAGCTGCGACTATGAACTGATGTCTTCAAGTCTTCGACATGATCTGCCAAAGGTGTAAGACTACATCATGTGAATATAGGAATTGAGGTTGAACATCATGAGAATTCATTTTATTACCGGTCATTAAGGTATACCGTTAAAAAACACGAGACAACCTACTGATACTGAAAGTAGGTATCAAGGCACTGAGTACATTCTTACAAGTGTGAATAAAGGTGTTGAGGTCGAACACTTGAAGAATCGATCGATCAAGAGACATTTGTGTATTCCCAACGGTCTATGGTGAGAGAACCTGCCACTGATGATTGCAAGCCTCTAGGTACTCATAGGACTCTAGGCCTCATTTCCAGACTAGATGAGTTGAATTCGATGGAAGGAGACGCGTTGAAAGGAGAGCATTAAGGAATCTCTCATCATTCAACATGAGGTACAAGGCAATAGCTTGATGATTTGGAGGAACTCGAACGAAGATGATGTTCATGAACCAACGACCTTGTGCGTCTCTCACATGCACCAGATGCAAGTAGTGCATGAAAGAGACCCTCTGAATAACATCCAATAAGGAAAATTGTCGACAAAGGTGAGGAAACCACCAATAAGGATAATGGAATCCAAGACACTGCATGAATCTCAATGTGTGAATATATTTATTGTTGTTGAACACAAGGGAAACCCCCCTGCCAGCGACCAATGAGGATATGTCGATTGTTGGGTTCAAGGTTACCTACCCATAATGAAAGTAGGATTAAGGTGCACGGTAGGACTACAACTTCATGTAACTCTGAGACACACTAAGGGTATTGACGACATGCAAAGTCAAGAGTTATGATAAATGGCTGACACAGGCTTATAGAAATCATTCGAACAAGATCATGAGACATATGGAGGACTTCAACATCATAGAACTGAAAATGAAACTTTGTAATGCACGAGGCACCAATCCAACTCTCCATAGGGATAGGAAGAGTAACTAGTCGGAGGAGTAAACTCTAAGTAATGAGCTCAACTTCCTAAGGTCATGTTAAATCCAAACTTTGGATGAAAAATGGACTCAAAATTTTGTGCTATGTTCAAAGGCGACACGACTGTTTCCAACATGAGATAATATTATTTTCCCTCCCATCTTTTTTTGTTGTTTTTTCATATAAAAATGAATGCTATGATACAAGAGAGGAAACGAGTGTCGTGAGTAAGCAACTAGTTCCAACAATGGAACATACCTATGTTCAATGCAAGGAGGTGCATGTAAGTTATGGACACTCGAGGGAATGTTTCCTCTTGGGGTACTGGGTGTCAAGATGCAAAGGATATAAATAAGGCTCTTCTTGGCTAATGATGTAAATTGTTGAGGTAGTAGGCTTATAGAGAGAAAGTGAGAACCAGCAATAGGCTCAATACTGCAAGAAAGAGAATGAGGTGCAATTATAACTTAACTCCAAATAATGTCCCTTTTCATAAATTTAGTCCACTAGGCCCGAAAAAGTATAAAACAATACCTAGGAGAACTCTTCTAGTCATTAGTGACTAGAGTATTCCTTTTTTGAAATTATTCTACTTGGTCCGAAAAAGGGTTAAACTTACACCAAATAGGCGTCCTTTCGAATCCAATTAATGAGTGTGAAAGAGACAAGTTCACTTGATAATATTTTCACTTTTTTACTAGATTTGGAAAAGAGCTTAACTAAGACTTGGTGATGTTGTTCTAAGAAACATATCATGGGGAATGCCAGGGCTCCCATGCAGGACTTATGTGGAAAGTCAACAATTCAAAGACAATTGACACAAGCTTGGGAAAACTCAAAGATTTCCAAGTTGAGGAGGATAAAATACTTGCAGAGGTTACCTTTTCTACAATATATCGAAGAATGCCCTTTATCTGGAAGGGTGTAGAAGAAGGAAGTCGAGGCTCCACAAGATCATTCCAGTTAAAGGAAACTTCCCTAGGACTTGGAGGGAACATATTCAGAGAGAGTGGAATTCTCCCTTGTTCAGAAGGTATACGACTAGAAATGTTAATGACATGGTCGAAGGATGCAAAACCCCTCAAAACAGGAGTGGTGTTGGCCAAAGATTGCATCGGTAAGATAGTTGTATGAATCAAAGAAGGATTAGGATGTTGGGAAACCAAAGACGACTTAGAACCCAAAGGGCTATCAGACAAGGAATGCACTTCGTGTACCATGGAAGTAGCATGGCACATATGATTAAGGTGATTCCCTTTGCAAAGTCTACAAAGGAACTTGGGGTTAAGTCCTATACGTCGAGGATTCTCAATTGTATGAATTCCCCCAGGAGGACTTACAGTGGTTGGTGACATGCTCTCAACATGACCTTTAGGGGCTAGTAGCTCATCTCCAACATTATTTACAGAGGTTGGTGATGGATTTCCAACATGACTGGAAGAAGTTGATGATGAATCCCAAACATGACTAGCATAGGTTGGTGATGTATGTGCAGTGTGACTAGAAATGACTAGAGTTGTGGTGGTTAGTTGCGACATTTGAAACCAAGGTTTTGGGAAAGACATGTTGTGAGAGATTGCGGGCCAGGAAGGGTTTTGGTAAACACCATGGCCCTGTCTGGCAGAATAGTATCCTCCTCCAAACTAATTCATAAAGGGGTGTAAGGGCATCAACACTAAGGAATCCACTTGTGAAGAGAAAGAGACATGAAAAGGGTTACTCATGTGAGGATGTATGTTTCCCCCAGACGAAGGAACTTTGTGAAGGGGGTTTCCCTTACTATAAAACTGAATCCCTCCAGATGAAACAATAGAGGAAAGATGGAGGTCCGCCATGGGAAAAGAGTTCGTAGGAACCAGAATAGCAGAAGAAGGATAGATGTATGGAGTGTAATAATTAGAACGACCACCCATTTGAGCACTTTCTCCTGGAAAAGTGAAGCTAGGATTGGATCTATATGAATCAAGATTCCAACCTCCCACCGTAAGAGTTGGTTGAGGGATATGACTCCCATCAAACGGAAATGTAGAATAAGGAGGCATCATGCCCCCGAACCCACAACTAGGATTCACATAAGAAGGCAACATAGAGGATGGCAAGTGTGAATAAATGTATGGTAGACCAAGAGAAAAATGATTAGAATCCCAAGGTATTGACTAAGTATCATGAATCTATGTACCACTAGGAAATACAAAAGGATTTGTCCCCATGGAATGAGAAAAGACCATCAGTTGGGTAGCGCTAACTAAGGGAGTCATGGGGGTTCCACTAACCATAGCAATGAAGACTCGCGATGTAATACAAAATCCTAAGGACAAATAACAATCAAAGAGCACATGAAAAGTAAACAAAAGGCCAATATGCACACAAACAAGATATAGTGGATGAAAGGGGCCTCCTTCACTAAAGTAGGTATGCCTCACCCAAGAGGGGCATGAGACTCCCTTCAAAAGATCAGAGGTATTAAAATCAGTTATAAGGGTCCTCCTGGGCTTAACAACGCAGTCGATCAGATCCCCCTGGAAAGGTAATCCTCTATAAAGGTTGTGTGTTGTTCGACCCTTATCTGACTCAGGGTACTTGCAGAATAACCCCTGCAAGTAACCTATGTGGATACTTATGTCAAGCAACTAAATCCACCACGATATAACCAATGCGTAGGTGAACATTCGTAAGTCAGTTCCACCGTATGGGTAGGGTAACAAAGCCCAAAATCTTGAAAGCATCACCTCTCATAGAGGTAAAGGAACTATCAAGACCCCCAAATACGAATAGATCCCTAGAAATATCTTTGACGCTAAGAAGGTATTAGAGGGATATCTCTACAACCAACTTCACGCGACCTTGTGCTTAACTCTGGTGTGAGCGAAGCCTTCTGACGTCACCAATTATACAATGGATTTCACCACTCCCTTAGTCAGACACATTTGTTGAGTTTAATAGCCTTGGAGAAGTTTACTCATAAAATCCTATTCCGAGACCCTATACCTTAAGCTAGTTTCTATACCTTGAAAATTAAAATCGTTTCTAATCAATTTTAAATTTATCAACGTTACTTTTAGTGGCTTTGTTTACTCAAAAGATGTGGTCATGAAACTGATGATGCTATGAATCAACAAGTAAAAGAAATGAATATGAATATATTGCAAATTCCTAACTTCAATTCTCAACAAATGATAATCTTTTTCAAAATGCAACTTTCAATTCGACTCTGCGATTTCAAATAAGATGCAATTTTTCCATACATGTATCAAGATCAATAACAAGAACCCAAAATATCAAATGCCATAATGAAAAATGTATATTTTTGTATTTTAAATATAAAAAAATGAAAACACAAGGATTGAACACAACTTGATATATAGACCCTACTGTAAGAAAAAAGAGACAAACCAAGCAAGATATCAAGAAGCAAACACCCAACCCAATATGCAAGGACAACCATTGAAAAATATGATGAGAAAGAAAAAACCGCCTGAAAATTCAACCAAAGAAAGGTTTCCTATCACTCTGCAGGCACTCAACAGTTATGACAGAGACCCAAGAAGACTCAGAAACCATCAAACCTCACCCAACAAACACCAAACTCAGTAAACAAGAAAAAAAGAATGATGTACGTGATTGTCTAGGCAAAAACCACATTTGTATGCACCCTATAGAACGACAACTCACGTATGTACGCATCCGTTAAGGGAAAAAACATGTATGTGTCTTAAAACACTGTCAGGTTAAGGATAAGGCCAAGAAACTCATACTCAAAATGAAAAGAGGTTGTCAAGAAATCAGATGACAAGGAAACTCAATCTAACAGAGAGAAATCTAAGGAGAAAAACACTCCAAACCCTGAAAAGAAGATTCTATCCCCAGTATGGTCGCCAATTTTGTTACAAGGAAAATCACTCTATGGCATGGGGTAAACCACAACAAACATAAATAACTATAGAAATGAACTCTAATCTCAAGTATGCTATATAAACAAACATGCTAACAAGACAAGATAAAGAGCCTATCTTGTCTGGATGTTCGATGAAGTCCACCGTTGAGCACTCGACTCAAAGATATATACCTGCAACATGTCCTCAACAACCAAGATACACAATCATATGGTGATAATATATAAATTTAGCACATGTAATAGCATAATGCATCAACATTCATAACAAATATTCCCATGGAATAACAATTCAAATATTTGCAAGACATTAATTGGATGAGAAAAAAGTATTTCTATTAAAATGATCAACAAAAGTGTATGAATGACAACATTTTGTGTCAGCATGCCTCGAAACCGAGAAACTAAGTCCCTTCCAGCTAGGCCTCCACCACTTCAATACTCCACCAAAGGCAAGCTCATATAAGAGAGACAATGATGTTCTCCATCAAAGAGGAAAGAGCTTGGGGGCTGAACAATGTGTTCATACTATAAAGGACAAAGGGATGCAGACTCAATATGAAGTGAATAATTTCTAGAGAGTAACTTTCCTCTCAAAAGTTGAATTCTTCTCCTCTTCCACAACTTGGATATGGCCCATTTATAGACTTCAAATGGAACTGAAGGGCCGAGTCGGAACGTTTCCAGTATATGGAAGGTCAAGGATCATGGATCTTGTGATGTGACATGGAAACCTGACACCATTTTTTAATTTTGGGCACAAAACCCGATGTATGCGGGCACTAATGGTGCAACTTGCATATACTCATGTTGTATAGTTGTTAGGGCGCGTATATGTGGAAAATATTATTTTTATCTATGGGAACTGTAAAAAGGGACTTCAAGTTTTCATAGGGAAATGGAAAATGCCTTCTGAGCAAGTTGCATGGGGTGAGGAAAATCTTTCTATAACAGGGATTAGTCCATGAAGAAGCCTCTCCAAGTACTAACAAGGTGATCTCAAAGGTTGGCCAAGGAAAAAGGGAAGAGTCCTAGGATGTCCCACCTTAATGCAATGGAATAATTCTTTAATGGTCAAAGGGGGATGGAAATAAGATTATAACTTGAATTACCCTTCCAAGTGGAGCATGCCACCCTTCTTTGGCCTTGTAATACCTTTGTCCTCTAACAAACTTGAAATTGTTTCTATCTAAACCCTTGAAAAATAGATAAACACTCACTTAGAAAAAATATAGATGCACAAGAACTCTTTAAGTCAGTTTTCTCGTTAATCTCAAACAATGAAAATGAGAGAGGACTCTTTTTATAGCTAAGGATAGTCCTCAATACAATACATAATACAATATTCTAGCTCAATACCATGAGCTCAAAACCATTGGACTGGTCAAAACCATGGTAAAAATACAATGATTGGGAAAATATCCCTCAAAACCCTCCAAGACAAAAGTGGCCCTCTCAAATGGTCCAAAGTACAACAATAAGAGCCACACATGTGGGTTAGAGAGAGATAGGAGAGATTGGCTCCTAAAAAATAGTGCCAACCTCTCATCAATGGGTAAAATTATGAGTCAAACATGGTCCAAGGACCTTCAAAGTCCCTCCAACCAAATCCAAAATGTGAGGAATGGTCCAAATGGGAAATAACCACCTAAAGAGCATGATTTCACTCCCACATGTGTGGGCCATAAATATAACCACTTGTTACCACCCCAACAACCTGTAACCAACTCTTCAAATGCATCAATGACTCCCACGTGTGGTCCAAGGAGAGAATAATAATGCATGAGTGTGAGTACAATATTCAAATGAGAAAGAAGAATAAATTTGAGTGGTCCATATGGTAAGTGTGATGAAATATCCTCCCTATCATGGATCAATGCACTGTCACAACTCCCAAGTCCATGACATGTATCCCAATGTAGTACATGGATCCCAAGGAAAATGGAACAAATCCCAATGTCTATAATATGATCAAATGTGAGTACATGGATCCCAATTTTGTGTCATATATCTCGAGGCATGGTACATGTATCCCAATGAAAGGTTCCCACTTGAAGTTATGGGTCTAGCTTCTTAGGAAGCCATTAGTGATAACACCTGGTGATATATCTTAATACATCATAAGAAATAAGTGTTAGTTTTAATATTTGCCTCAATTTTACCAAGAGGGAACAACATTAACCATTATACATGTACCAAGTCCTAAGATAACAAACATTTCCCAAGTACCTATGTGAAATATAGGTAAACAGATGAATAACAATGGAAAAGAGAAGGGAAATACTTCATCTTATGACCCTCAATGTCATTTATACATATAGGTCTTTTTATTTTTTCATCTAGATTTCATGAGCTAGGATTTTTATACAATAGCATTCAATAGGGATCTTAGCATTGAATTACGTGTCCTTGACACTGTTTCTTACTACCCCTTTATTCCCTTTTATTTATGTGTTCAGTTTATCAAACAAAAACCTTTTTCTTTAGATATTCGTAGACAAGATAGGCACTAGGGGAATTGGCCTCATAGTGAGTCGACATTGCTCAAGATTCAAATTTTTGGTTTTTGAATTTAATTATCTTCACCTCTAATCTTTTCTGGCTTTATTAATTTAGGTTTTCATCATTTAGACCTTTCTTTTATGCTTTGAGAAGTCGTACATGATCATGATATATGTGTATATGGATGGAATGAAATGAGATAGGGAATGTGGAAAATGTCTAGTATGGTTAGGATGTGGACAACACTATCTTGACTAAGTACCCAGTAGTACAAATTGACTCAAGAAATTACGCACTTATAAACAAAAAATATGGTCCCCCAAGTGTTGTTGGGAAATAATACCCTACGGACTAGCAAGCTAGGGCTAGGCTTGCATGCAGATTTTGACCTTCAAGAAATGATCTTTTAACCTACCACCCAAAACTTTAACCCCTTTCCACGATACATGCATGGAAAGGAACTACTAACCTTTTTACTGATGTTTGGTGTAGATCCTCCGTTGCACTCTTGACTACGTGCTCGTGCGGCTCCTTCCAAAGTCAACCTGTAATCAAGACAAAACACTACGCATGCATGCTACTTTTCTACTTGAGGGTTAGAAATTAAGCATAAATTACACAAACCACATATAACTCATGCATTGGGATGGGAAAAGTATTCTTTATTATTTTCAAAATGAATCAACTTACAATTTGAAGTCGAGACCGACCACCGCTCCTTGATCCTGATCCTGGGCTCCTCCTCTTCTTTTGTCCTCCAACTGTTTTGCGTTAATTCTCCTTAGGCTTGAGGAAAGGCTAAAGGGTTGGGACAAATGGATTCGGCAAATGGGCAGAGTTTCTTCACTATCTTTTTCCTCCTCCAAATAGTACCCCTTCCCCTTCTTTTATAGGCTAGAAGGAGCTAGGGTTTTGGACGAACTCTCGGCCATGCATGGTTGGGAGTTTCAGTTAACTGATCCATAGCTTTTTGTCCCGTCGACAACTTTCCTATTTTTGAGTTTTGTTAGGTAAACACGGGCTGTAGTAGGCTTGCCAGCGTTCAAACGCGTGCAGTAGTGGGTTAGGGCGCGTTTGCCTTTACCTAAGAGGATTTTTGAAAAGGTTGTTCAACAAATGTTTTGGTAATGAAGGGATATGAGTTGGCCTGATGCTAGGTAAGCATGTATGGTGCAATTTAGGGTTATAACAGATGCCCCCTAATGTGTGAGGTCAGAAGAGAATCTGATGGCCGAAATACATTACCAATATTTTACCAATCTGTACTGATATGCTGAATGAGGGAGCCCAAGAATCAGGAATCAGGAGGTGTCGTCTGCAAAATAACAAATGTCTCACCGAGGCGGACATACCCATGCTCGGGATAAAAGGGAACCATGGCTACCAATCAAATACACTGTAGATCCATGTCAAATAACTATAAAGAGTAGTCGCGAATAATACACAACGGAGCTACATATCGAAATCAGAAAGATATACATATAAAGTATCCATCTCCCAGAAGCTGATTCGGCCTGATGGTTGTTCTTCAGAGCTCGAGCAACAACTTCAAAATCTTCTAAACTCGGGTAGGAGTGTAATATGAGTGTATGACTGCACTACCCCGAGGTCTTCGACGACTCGTCGGTTATGGACTTGATAATCTTGATGATCGGACTGAAGGCTTCAGTGATTTCGAACAAAGACTTGATTGGATGTTCAGGATGGCCGGGTATGCGGACAAGAGACATATTGCAGAGGGGCCGACTCAGGCTCAGTGACAAACTTCCCTTGGATAATAGCACGACAAGTGATAAGACTCAGGCAACATATCTATTAATCATAAGTCTACGAAGCAGGAGGCAACGCAAACTCTCCATATGTTTGGAAGAGTAACCAAATGGTGGAGGACACAACTCTATATAGCGAGAAAAATATTCCTAAGGTCGTACTACATCCTATAGTCTGATGATCAAACGGACAGATGTGCTTTACCCAAGGGTGACTCATTATGCTGCCAATAAAGAAAATACTTTTCCCATCCTCTTTTTGGGGTATATTTGATTTTTTTTTGTTCTTTTTGATAGAATAAAGGAATATTACGTTACAATGGAGGAACGAGTACAACAAACATACAAGCTCAAGGCCCAAGGACAAGACTGATGTTCTGGGAAATGATACTCGGAAAAAATCCTCCAGTGGCCAAAGGTGTTAAGACGCGGAAGCAAACTGTTACTAGGCTGATGGGTAAGATATGCAACAACGATTGATAGAACACACAATGGTAACGTCCTTCGATGTAAGTTTAACGAGCCTAGAGAAGGGAAGCTCGGTGGTTTTTCATATTTAGAGAGTCTGAAAAAGCATAAAAGGAAACTCCATTGGGGTACCTTTTTCGTCAATAGTCTA
>WSFP011516951.1:0-12739 GCA_009831015.1 Picea engelmannii | reverse complement strand
TTTAGTTAATTAATTTGTTGTAGCTTAATTGTCTTTCTTCTCTTTTGCAGGTTAGATGATGATATGTGTTAGCATGTATTGATTTTGTAGATTAGGAATAGACTTGCAAGTCTCTATACTAACCCTGTGTGCAATTAGAAAGTTTCTCTCTCTCTCTCTCTCTCTCTACTAACCCCGTGTGCAAAGTAGATGTTAAATGATGCTTTCTTTTATAATTTTACAGTCAAGTTTAGAACAAATTTTTAATTAGAACAAAACATAGTTTTAATTTGGGTTTTCTTTTGACAAGGATTGATGGATGGATAGATTTAATTCCAGTTTTTAGTTACAACTTGCTTACTTCAATTTTATATAGATTTCATTTAATTAGTTGTTGGTTAATATAAATTGTTAATTTACTTTTTAATATCAGTTTTTAATTTCAGTTTTTAATTATCTCTTTATTGCAGTTTGAATGGTTAGAGTAGGCATAGCATAGTTTTCTTTTAYGCAATTTCCTTTCRTAGATTAAAATGCAATTAAATTTCTTAGTTAAATAATGATGATCTCGTTATGTTGTTGATGGTTTATACATGAATATGYAGGGTATTTAACATTACTTTTATYGTGGYTAAGKTTTCATTGGATTGTTTACTCCACACCTTTCATTTTKCCATCGAGWTTAGTGTTGAGCTTATACCATTGGAATTGTCCTTTGTTGTCAAGTGTCATCGAGATATCATCCATCACCACCGAAGGCATTCACACAACCACCAACATTATATTTGAATTGTCATAAGTTAAAAGAATAGTTTTCCTGCTTTCATAGATATAGTTTCTTGCTTTCATAGCTTAGGAAATAGTCTTATTTGCTGCTGTAGGATAGATAGACTTTGCTTTGATAGATTAGATAGCAGTTTGCTCAAGAATTAGTTGTTAGTCTTTGTTTTTCTCAATAGACTAGATTTCCTTTCATGCATTGCATTGATCATTTAAATTTCCTTTCATGCAAGAGAAATAGTTTTGCATTAGGCATTTAGTCCACTTGCCTCTTAGGCTAGATAGTTGTTCAATGAGAAGTTTTGCTTGCAGTAGTTAGTTGCCTTTGCTTACTTGTGTTTTTCTTTTGTAGGTTAGTTAGTTTCCTTTGCTTGTCTTTTTCTTTAATAGGTTAGTTAGGTGTCTTTGCTTACTTGTCTATTTGCTTTAATAGGTTAGATAGGTGTTTTTGCTTACTTGCTTATTTATTTTCTTTCATAGGGTAGTTGCTCATTGAATGTAGGTTGGCAAGTTAAAGAAGTTTGTTTTTGTCATTTTCTTATTATGCTTAGTAGTTTGCTTTTGCTTATTGTTAAACTAGTTTGCTTTACACAGAGTTTTCATTTGCTTTCTTAGGAACTATCCATCGACCCTTGACCCAAAAGTACTTAGGTTACCTAGTTTCGTTTTGCTTAGTAGGGTTTTCTCTTTAGATAGTTTTTCTTGAGTAGATTAGCCTTAGATAGTTGCCTTCCTTAGTTAGACTATACTCCTACCAGCCTTCTACCTTTGGCATATATTTTTCTACAACTCTAAGTTTAATTACCCCGGGTTGGAAATTTAATTAAGGGTTTTTAAGTGTCTTTTTAGTGCATATAGAACATGCATCAGCCACAAGAAAGGAGTTAGAGAATCTCATGCATCAAGCTGAGTACTACCAGAACATGACTCAAGAAGTCATAATACTAAGGGCCAAATTCCTAGAAGAATACAACCGGTTCATATTAGAAAGATATATTTTCATGGCCCAGGATGTGAATTACCAAGATGAGACTCGACTAGGGATGGTGTCACATAAATATATGTTGAGATGGTCTGAACGGGCACACAAGGCCCTGGGTCAATACATCAATGAAATCCAAAGGGGATGAGATGAAGAAGAACATGGAATTAGGGTGCTCATAGATGCCAACATAGAAATGTTACAAAGGGTAGTTGAGTATTGGACCGAGGAAGTTGTTGACCCACAACAAAATATGCATGAAAGGTTAGAAGAGTGTATCATAAATTGGGAGAAGATAAATGAGAAAATGAGGGATATTCAGTTATTTGAGTTTGTCTCACGTGGAAATTTTATAGAACTTAGTGATATAATGAAACAACACATTGATCGAGACTAGAAGTATGAGTTTGATATTCTCCAGAAAACAACCTTGGTGAAAGGGCAGGTAATAAAGTTTGTGGAATGCCTTATGAGAGCATTGGTGGTCCTACAATACCTGGGTGCCAGGATGGACAAATTCAGACAATGCGTGATGGAGATGAAGGAGGTGCTTAGTGCATCCATGGATCAAGAATGGTTTCCGTATGTAAACATGTGAGAAGAAATTTTTGTCAAATGGTTTGAGTATGACAAAGTGCACCCATTATAGTGATCACCTAGTGACCATGATATGACTTGCAGAAGATATGTGGATTAGTCCAAATCACTATTTGTTTTCTTTACTAGAACTAGATTAAAAACTATTTTTAGACAATTCGATTTTGATAAATAAGAGGATCGACCATGCAACATAGGTCGATGGTTTTTGCATGAAATTTTGTAATTGGGGTGAAGAACTATTTCTCGCTACAGTTAATTGAGAAGCTCCATGAGAGCCAGAGACAAATTTTTACTAAACTTGTGGATGCTACCATATCTGTGGATTGTTTCTATGTTTGTTTTGCTACTACATGCATTCAGTAAGATCGTTATGATTTTGATTTATATTGAGTAATTGATTGATCTCTTAATGAAAGTTGGTGAAAATCGATGTGTTTTAATTTGTCATGTATAATAACATCTTATAATCATTTCTTGCTAGTCTTCTCCTTATGTATCTTGCACATATATCATTTCTTTCTGTTTCTTAAAGAATATTTCATAGTTGATGAATGATAGCATTATTGTTATAATTATTCAGCTATAGGTATTGTTTACATACCATTGGCCAAAGGTTATCCTGGGCCCACATTTCTTAAAACAAATCAGTTCTTTAAATTACTTTTATTTTTATGCATTAAAACAAAAAAGAAATAAACGCAAACAGATAAACAGTTTGAAGGGAAAATTTAGAAAAAAAACATCTAATCATTAAATCCCATTGACAAATTTTTGGATCACGAATCCGAAGAATGACACTATCCCAAATGGAGAAGAGTCTAATTGGGCCTCGTTTTCAGGTGCGATTCCTACTGTTGAGAAAATGGAATTTAACCCCCTCAATAGGTTTGTACATCATTTAAACCACATTTATATCGTAAACCAAATGCAAAGCATTCACATATGTTGGCGTATGCATCCAATGTATAACTTGTACCAAAGTGTGGATGGAACCTGAACAACATTTCATATCATTGACCCAAATATCATATATACCACATGTTGTATGAATCTTAATACTCCAGCCTTTATATAATACAACCTTGTAACATGAAGCTCAAAAATAACCATTTCATATGGCATACAATATATGTTTGTTGCTATGTATCCATTTTTTCTTGTAATATATGCCTCTAAACATGAAATGTGATGAAACTTGGAGAGTATAGAAAACCTTTTTAAAGCAAAGAATTCATTCCTATGGTTATAACATATAAATGCCTCAAGGATATAATCACAAGGTAATCACACTTCGTGAGCATAGGTGTATCTAGTATGGAACCCTTTTAAAATTTTATGAACATAACTTCAATCTTAGATATGCAACCAAGCTAAAGCATACCTCATAATTGAGCTGGAGAAATGGAAATATCATCATGCATATCATAAATGTAGATTATCTTCTGAAAATTTTGATGCATTTGATATGATCTTAGGAATAATTTAAAATAAACTCTTCACTTCGTTTGTCTTAAAGGGGGTGTTGGTGTGCAGTGGGAAAACCCGGGGTTAATCATTAACAAACCAACAAAACCCTTAGATACTATCCCTTTCAACATCACCCACAAATCAAGTGAAGTCTCACCCGATGCATCTAGAGGGGCTGCAGGAACCAAGGTTCTGGAGTGATGAGGGGAAGTGATGCGTTCAACATAAGCATACTATGCATTATCTATCCATCTACTATATGCATACTTTCTATTACTTACCCTTTAATATTCATGCAACATACCCTGTGTGCATCATTAATTTACTTGACATTCATTCATTTATCAGTTACTTCAGTGTGCAACATTATGACAATATATATGAATAACACATTCAAAATACTAAGCTTTCATCACCACTGCGCAATATCAGTAACATAGTCATAATACTAAATATCCATACACACATAACATCACTATTATCCCCATTTTGTGGATAACTAAGGAGATTATGTCTCGAGGCCCTCAGGTTGCAGATATTGAGTACCGAGAGACTACATGACCAACAATACCCTTTTGCATAGATGGAAAACCCAATCACCACCACAAATGGTCACAGATTTCTAGATGGCATCCACCACATAAATTAACTTCTGAAAGGCAGTGGGCCTTGCTCCATGAGGTACAAGTTAGTATTACGGTGAGCATCATTTCAATATTTAAGCCAGTTGAGTATGTTGTATCTTAGATTTCTCTAGATTTCATTATATATGCTTGGACATTATGCCTTTTGCCTTGCTTCACCTTGGTGTTTGACATTGTTCCCTAGTAAGTGGTCTTCCTTGTGAATGGGTTTGCTACTAGGAACTCCCTTAATGAGCCATTGTATCGTTCCCAACCATACTTACCACTTTCCATCATTATTCCCCTCCATTTCCTCATCTCTTGGGATTTTAGGGTGTATTGACCCAAGAAGGGGTTGTCCCTCATTCTATGGAAAGAAGGGGCTAAAGGCCCAGAGGGATTTATGCTTGGTAAAAGATAAAATCCTTGTATAAACCTTCCAAATGCCTCGCCCAAGGATCACCCAAGAAAGCGGTGAAACACTTATCTTTGAGTAAATGGGACCCACAATATAATAAATAATGCTTAAAAGGTTAGTTGAGGGATATGAGGTTTCATCACGAGCCGACCTATCATGCCCATGAATATCTAGTGGTATGACATTGCCATCATCTAGTCACCAAACCAGGGTAATGGCTCTCAGTTGCATGGTTGAGATAAAGGAGGTCTCATCACGAGCCAACCTTCTCATTTCCACTAGGTGTTTGTGAGTGACATTACCATCATATAGTCACCACGCTAGGGCAGTGACTTTCAACCTCTCCTTATGCAATATTGAAAGAAAATACAAATAAATAAAGATAAAAGGCAATTGAAGGGATTGGAAAAAGTGCATTGCGGACAAAGGTATCACACACCCTCTATAAAGGCACCCATAAATGAGACACCATGACCCCTTGTATGTCTTGATCCATATTCCCATTGAGTCCTGACCCCAACCACTTCATCCACTTTACATGGATTAGAGAGGGATCCCTTGGAAACTCTCCTTGACCTAGGGAAATATCTACCCAATAGGACAACTTGCCAACCCTCACATATTCAAGCTTGACAAGTCGCATAGTGTCTTTGAGTATTTAATTGTTTGATATAGTGATCTTTGATGCACATGCTTAGGTGGCTCATTTATTGATTGAATTCACTTATAATGATGTTATGAATTGAGATCCTTGGAGGGTGTGCTCATTTGTCTTTGCAGAACCTAGTTGGTGTATAGTTTTGGGAGAACAAGCCTAGCTTGGGCTTCCATGGGTCTACAAGCCCATAGGTTGGATGCCAAGGGCCCACATGCCGGATGAGAAAGATTAGACTTGGCAAGCCTTGATATTGAATTGGATGACATAACCTAGCCCCCACATGCCAAACTTTTTTCCTAGAAGAGGAAAAACGTCACTCCTAGAGGCATGATGTCACCTAGGGAGTTAGGTCTTGGTGGTGAGGTGCCACTCATTTACACATGGAAAATTTTAGGAGAAGAGAGTATTCACCATGTCGAGATTGTCTAGATGCTTGACATGTGGCCTTTGGAGGCCTACCCATGCTTTTCTGACACCAATGACTTCTTCCAAGTGGAGAAATGTCCCCTAAAGGGGAGACATCCATGTAAAATTAGGGTTTATTTGTGCGAAAGTGAAACTTTAAATGAATTGTTTAATATTAATTTATTAAAGGGGGTAATATTAGGGCTGTTGACCCCTAGTCTTGTGGTTTACCCCTTAATTTATGGACAAGTCACCTTGGTGACATTTGTATAAATAAGAGATCATAAGATCTCATTTTATCATAACTCTCCCTCATTGTGAGAAGAATTGGTATGAAATTTTCGCTATATTTGGAAAAATTATCTCTTTAGGATCTTGTTTATGGTTATCTCTTAATGTTATGGTTGATGGGAGTGATGCGCTAGCCTTGGAAGGCTTATCTCTTGCTATTGTGGTGGATTATCTTAGCATTTTCCCTTGAATTAGTATGGTTTTTTACTCTCATGCTATCATTTGTTTCAAGTCAAGGTCATTGTGCTAGGAGCTAGGTGGGAAGTATAAGGGAATACATGCCCACCATAGTATTCATCACTTTATGCTTCATGTTATTGGTTAAACAAGGGTTCGCTAAGAGAAGTATAAGGGAATACACCCTCTTAACTTAAACCCTAGCTAGAGAAACTTGCCTTGGAAAGTAAAAGGGATTACACCCCGAAGAAGGTAGCTTCTATAGATATTTCTTTTCTTGACCCCATTAACCCAATAATTAAGAGAACTAGTAATTTATTATTGCATTGGATAAATAAAATATTGCATTGGGAAACATGATTTTTGGTCATTTTTACTTCTTGCAAAGTCGATTGTATTCCTTGTGACTTGTGCACCTCACAACCATTAGGGCGTCCCCATAAAGGGGATACTTCTTCTTGCTGCTATAAAATTACATTTTCAGCCATTAGGGCTGCAGAAACCCTAACTCATTTGCTTGAATAACTCTCTTATCAACCATTGGATTTTTCTCAAAGTTTGCACACTTATTCTTCTTGGTCTAGCGCACTTTTTGGCAAAGTTTGAGGGATTTTTTAGTGGTTGATTTTCTTGCTGTAATACATTGAATGTTACATCCATAAGGCTGATATAACTTTCTATAAACAAGTGTTTACAACAGCCTTATATTTTTATGCTAGAATATTGGGTTTTCATCTTGAGTTTAGCTAGTCATTAACTAATCTTTCTCTTGTATCTTCTACTTGATATCTAGCATTTATTGAGAAGATTATAGTACCATATTATTTATGATATATATTTTTATCTATTGATGCAAATTAGGTACAAAAAGATTAATTTTCTGATCCAACTAACATATATAATTGCAAAGTGGTTTTTCTTGTGTCTCGGGCAGGTATTCCACGGTTTACAGGTTACTCAACATACTTGGAAACCCTTTGAACTTCCCAAGACTTCATTCCACACATTTCACTCCACTTAGAATTGACCTCTAGGGGCTCCACTTCCATATCTATCCATACCCATCTCATTCCCCCTAGAGTCACCGGGATCGCCTCCCTAGAGTGACCTAGTCACCCTTGAAGTGCAAGACCTACATTGAGGTTACAATGGGTGTAGGATTCCCAAGTTGTATCACTTTCTTTGTGGTTGGGTCTGGATTTTCCAAACCTATAACTTGCGCTATAACACATCACATCAAGAAACAATTTTTAATGTGGTTCACCCCAATCTAGGCTACACCCACAACAAATGGCTTCTTATATTATTCATTTATAGTCTTCTTACAACTATGCAATATGATACAAAAACATGAAACAATAACCATTACTCAAACTTACCTCAACTGTTCTGTTGCAGTGTGATCCTCACTCCTTAGTCATACCTCAAAAAGATTCATCACGACTTCTCCAAAAATTGACTAACTCAAAAGAACTCTACCATTACTCACTACCTCTACCCAAAAACCCATTACAATTTATAGATTTACAATAGGTCTAAGCCCGTTACAATGTGGACAAAATGTCCCAAAATCTTAACTACTTTCCCCCTTTTATGCGTTGTGATTCAGATTTAGGAGAGAAACAAAATGAAAGTAGAGAAATTACAACGAAATGCTCATGAAAATTGCTAGAAACAGAGAAATACAATAATACTTGATTTCTATTAATGAAAGAATTGTAAAGAGACTATAAAAATACAGAGCGGAAGACTCACTAGAATGGTGGCAACTTTATCTCTAAGAAGAGATGTGACAAATATGCTCATTCTCAAGAAGATGATTACAATGAGGCTCTAAAGGTCTTTTTATGATAAAAAAGAACGCCAAAACCCTATACATCCAAAAACCTAACCCTAGGAGATGAAATGCCAAAAGTCATGTGGGCCCCGTTTGGGTAAGTTAGTACATTAACTTCTCGATATCGTAACTTTTGCATATGATCTCCGTTTTAGGCGTGTGATAGCCCGTTGGAAAGGTATTTTCGAGAACGATGCATTATGCCATCAAAATATGACTTCGTCTAAAGTTTGACTTTGGCGAGCCCCAAAAACACTGTTTAGGGGCCTTAAACGACCCTGGTAGTACAACAAGATGTGATGACGTGAAAACATACAAAATAAGCTAGTTGGTAGTGAGTGATGGCCCTGTGGCACCCTTTTTGCAACCATGTTTCCCATATCTCTCATTCTATCACGACCATCCTTGTCTCTGCCTTGACGTACTTCTTTAGATACTTGCTTGGCACCAACTACGAAAATTTATTCTCATCTGTAATGTCATGGTCTGCACATTTTAAGCTTGGTATCAAACCTAACATGTCTTACTCTACGATCACTCCTTGTGGGATTTTCGACTCCACAAGCTCGTACTTAGGATCTTTCACCAAGTGGAATAGATTTTTTGTATATTTCCTTTGATGTATGTAATCTCTTGGAAAGGGGGTCGAGATCAGCTCTAATGCTGATGCTCTTGGTATATTGTCTGGTACCGATACTATTGGTGGCTTGCTATGCAGTTTCTTCAGTGTTGAATTAAATGTTGTTGCTTCCTTAGGTGGTGCCATTGTTTTGTAACTCCTCTCTGTAACTAATGTCTTCGGCTTTGTTCTTCTTTCACTTAGCTCCATGCTCGCTGATTTTTTTTTTTCTCTGAAATGAAAATGACAATAACTTTACCCGTTCGACCTTTCAATTGCTTTTATCCACGTGTGAATTGTTTATAAACTCATTCACACCCAAATTTTAAGTTTAACCCACTTGTATTAACATTTATTTCTTTCCTTAGTGCTTCATTAAATTCATATCTCTAGCGAATTATCCATTAGATTCTCCAACCTATCAAAATATTCTTTTCGATCTACATTTATGGTTTGCAATGCCACTACTTCACCATCCTAGTAGCTCTTTATTGCACATCTTGTCATGGATTTTCTTAAGTTTTTTTCCCGCTTTCTTCATCTAATTTTTTTGCATTCCAACCTTCCTTCTTACACACACATCATTCTTGTTTGCTGCGACATTTTCTATCTTAACCATGTGAACAAATATTCTATGCTTTCTTCCAACCTTTTGTTTCTTACGTCGCTCACTTTTTATTACGTTTTCTTCTTTTTATTACTTTTTCTTTCCTTTTCTACCTATACTATACTACACTATGGTACACATTATGCACAGTTAGGACTAGTGCATGGAAGCATGACTGTCCATGTATAGTTTCAACCTACACCCATTAAGCAACCCTTCCATAACTTCTCCATCCAACTTCTCCAATTGAAAAACACTTGCTTTTGTAACAAACCTTATCACGTATGGTCCTAACCAGTGCATCTAGAGCTTCCCTGGGTGCTTCAAAAACTTACTTTCATACAATAACACTAAGTCTCCTATATGAAATTTCTTTTGCATGATATGTCTTTCATGCCAATATTTATCGCACGCTTTTTGTACCTGCTGATGGAAAATTTTAACGAAACGATCTTCTTCTAATTCCACAAGTTATGACAATCTTTGTTCTATTGTGCCCAAATCTGTAAGCTCCACCATTGTAACAATGCGTAGAATTGGTATAATAAAATCCATCAACACAACTGCTTCTTGTCCATACATCAACCTAAATGGAGTCTGTCCTTTCAACTTCTTTCCCGTAGTCCTATATGCCCGTAATACTGCTGGAATCTTTAATTCCCAGTCACCCCGACTTACATTGCAAACCTTTGTTAATGCACGTTCCAAAATATTATTAAGGGCTTCTACCGTGCCATTTGCTTGAGGATGGTATGGGGTACTCTTATGGCGATGGATATGAAACTCCTATGTTAATGCTGCAATAGTCCTGTTGAGAAAGTGAGTTCCATGATCACTCATAAGTACTTTGGGGCATCCAAAACTTGTGACTACATTCTCGAAAAAAAATAGTGTTGTTGTCTCCATGATGCAGTATCTAACTGGCTATGCCTCAACCCATTTGGTTAAATAGTCTGGCATAGTAATAATATACCTAACTCTCGATCTCCTATTTGGTGGATTAATCATCCCAACAAAGTCCATTGTCCATTTATCAAATGCTTGTAACGTTAGTTGAATAACTAATGGCATTTCATATCTCCTAGATGACTTCCCAAGTCTTTGAAAAACCTCACAAATCTAACAGAATCTTTAGCATATTTATGCAAAGTATGCCACCATAATCTTGATTGCAGAATCTTCTAGGAGGTTTTTTTTTATTTTTTATTTTTTATTTTTTTATTTTTTATTTTCTGCATAGTGACCTCCTAGATTGCATAAATTTCCTGATATCAACTGGTAGTCTACTCACTTCATGGTAAGTTTCTTCTTCTGCGCTACTGTAAATTTTGATGGAGATACTCCTATGCTAAAAAATTGAAATATATCTACAAAATAGTCCTCCACCATTTGAATTGTAAATAAATGCACGTCTGACAAAATATCATCTAATTTCCTTTCATCTTATCCTAACAGTATGCATGACAAATGATCTGGTCCTGAGTTAAAGTTTCCTGGTTTCATGATCACCTCTAAGTCGCATTCACTAAATAATAATAACCATATGCAGATTCTACCCCGCAACACTTGCTTGTTCACTAGGTATCTAAATGTAGAGTGGTATGTATACATCTTGAAATGAGATCCAATTAGGTAATGTATGAACTTATGTAAGGCATATACCATCGCCAAACCTTCTCATTCTATCGTAGTATAGTTCTTCTCTGTAGATGATAACTTCCTGCTGGAAAATGAAGTCGGATGGTCTATCTCTCCTTCATCTGGTTGTGCCAAAACTTCTCCCAATGCTATCAACAATGCATTAACATGTAAGTTAAATTATTTTCTACAGTTAGGAAAAACTAAAATTGGCATAGTGACCATCTTATGTTTCAGTGTATACAGAATCTTCTGACATTCGTCATTCCACTGATACTTCACTTCCTTCTTCAGTAAATTCTCCATAGGGGATATAATCTATGCATATCCTTTGATGAACACCCTATAATAACTTGTATGACCTAATGTGGACTTCAATTGTCACACAAAATTTGGTGGTGGTAGATCAACAATCACGACTATCTTGGTAGGGTCCATTATCAATCCTTGTTTACACACCACAAGGCCAAACAAAATTTCAAAAGGCACACAAAAATTCATTTCTTCAAATTTAATGAGATCTAGTATGGCCTACACTTATTAAACATTAAGCGCTAGAGTTTAACATGATCCTTCAATAGACTAAATACCATCCAATCATCTAGATACACTTCTAAGAACTTATGAATAAACTCTTTGAAGGTTGCGACAACTACTCTGGAAAATATCATTGGTGCATTCTCTAACCCAAACGACATTATTGTGTACTCATAAAAACCTCATTCTGTCACAAGGGTCATCTTATATTGGTCTTCTTGCAAAATCATGATCTAATGGCATCCTAAGAATCCATCAGTAAAAGAATAAGCTTCTTGACCCCCTACATTATCTAGTATTTCATAATTAAAAGGCGTAGGAAAAGGGTCATGTAAACATGCATCGTTTAACTTCCTCATATCTACGTAGATCCTGATTCCTCCTGTATTCTTGTCTTGAACCACCATAGGGCTGATCCACTTTGATTCCTCAACATATTCTATAATTCCTGCCTCGAGCATTTTTTCTATCTCTTCTTTTACCTTCTCCTTATATTTCGGGTTCATTCTATAGGGTCTTTTTCACATGAGTTTCACATATGGTTTTAGTGGAATCTTTATTTCTCCTAATTCCCTAGTGATTCCTTACATCTATGAGAAATTCATTGGAAATAGATCCTAGTATTTGCGTAGTAAGTCAACAATATTCTCAACTGTCTCATTTCTCCAGTAGTCTCTTATATTGGAAAACTTAGGTTTCTCTTCCATACCAAAGTTCACTTTTCGTGTTCGTAAGGGCTTGACATATATGGCTAACTCAAGCTCTGGTCCTTCTGTTATCACATGAAGTTGTCATGGGTCAAATTTCTCCTTAGCTTTTAATTTTTTATCCATTATTATTTTGGAGTTTGTTTTTGATTTTCTCCTTATGGTTTTCTTAGGTTAACTCAAATAAATGAAAGGTTAGAGCTTGGCTCACATATTTAACCCACACCTATGGTTTATACCCTTAGTTCATTTCCTATGGTTTATACCCTTGGTTCATCACATGATTTGATAGCTATCACTATCATACCCATGACACCACAAGCCTGACATGTCACTACCTCCATTCATACGCTTGAACCACTCCACTATGTCCCTTTACCCATTAGGGAGTCAAATCAAATCCCTTCTAGTACG